>CAKNXH010063059.1:0-44026 GCA_932178445.1 Andricus quercusramuli
CCACTCCCCACTTACAGGGATACTACTCCTTACTATTCCTTCGTGGATAATGTATAACATTGGCGTGTTCCGCATGAGGGTGTAGTTTTTAGGGATTGAAGTTGGTTGCACAAATTTCAAAATATTGAGACCAAAATAATACGCTCATATAAAGTTGATTTTGGATAATGTCGGGGCCAGCGAAACGTTTCGCTGGCCCCGCCATAGTGTTTTTCGCATGAGGGGTAGTTCTTAGGTGCCGGAGTTGTTTGCACAAATTTGAACAAATTGAGACCATAATAATACGCTTATATAAAGTTGATTTTGGATAATGTCGGGGACAGAAAAACGTTTCGCTGGCCCCGCTAGAGTGTTTTCCGCATGTTGCGTAGTTTTTGGGCGCTGAAGTTCGTTTCACAAATTTGAACGAATTAAAACGAAAATAATACGCTTATATAAAGTTGATTTTGTTTTTTCCGCATGGGGGCAGTTTTTAGGGGTTGGGGTTAGTTGCACAAATTTGAAAAAATTAATACGAAAATAATACGCTCATATAAAGTTGATTTAAAATGATGTAGGGGCTAGCGAAACGTTTCGCTGGCCTCGCCATAGTGTTTCTCGCATGGGGGGTAGTTTTTAGGGGTTGGAGTGGGTTTCTCAAATTTGAACAATTTGGGCGAAACAATACGGTCAAATCAAGTTGAATTAGGATACTGTCGGGGCCAGCGAAACTTTTCGCTGGCCCCGCCATAGTATTTTCCGCATAGGGGGTAGTTTTTGGGGGTTGCAGTTGGTTGCGAAAATTTGAACACATTCAGACGAAAGTAATACGCTGATATGAAGTTGATTTTGGTTTATGTCAGGGCCAGGGAAACGTTTCGCTGGCCCCACCATTGTGTTTGCCGCATAGGGGGTAGTTTTTAGGAGTTGAAGTTGGTTGCACAAATTTGAACAAATTGGAGCGAAAATAATACGCTCATATAAAGTTAAATATGAAACGCCAGCGAAATGTTTCGCTGGCCCCGCCAGTGTTTTTTTTAATTATCAGGTACTTCCGGTGTTGCACAAATGCTAATTTTGGTTGAACAAATTTGAACAAATTCGGCACTAAATATTTGGCCCAAAAAAGTTTAATTTGCGTGGGTGGTAGGGCCAGCGATATGGTCCTGATCAGCATATTAAGCAAATTATATTTTACGATTTCATCATTTAATTTTCTTCGGTAATAATTCATAAAATGTTCAAACTGTATTCAAAGAAAAATATATTCAAAAATTACAGTGCTTTCATTGCAATTTTACTTTACAGTGTGGTGCTTAAAATTTTTTGCAACACCCACCTCAAAAGTTGACGTTTGCATGCATGCAGATGGTGCTTAAAGTACCTTATTTGAGCAGACTGTGCGTGAAAAAATTTTCGCGCATGCGCAGTTTGAAGATGGCTTACTTTAGACACTAGCGAAAAAGCTGCGCATGCGCACATTCGAGATGAGGTACTTTAGACACTGGCATAGGTAACTTAAAACACTGGTGTTGGTATTTTCTTGAAAGAAATTTACATTTAACTTGAACAAATGTTTTAATGATTAAAGTTTTGGTTTTTTTCACAAAATTTTTTTTTCAAACATTTTTTTTCACAAAATTTTTTTTCAAACATTTTTTTGCACAAATTTTTTTTCAGAACATTTCTTTTCAACAATTTTTTCTTTCAATTTGGTTTCAAACATTGAAAAAAAATGTTTTTTTGTAATGTCTTTACTCCACTCTATGCAATATAAAATTAGTATTTTTCATCACGCATGCACGGAATATGCCACATTTCACATCTGTTTTCCATGCGCATTGTGACATATTGCGCATGCCGTGCGAAGATCGTGCGTTATACAATAATCGCACGCTGCTCCGTGTTTTAGAAGAAATATCGCACGCTCCAATGTGTTTTAGTAAGAAAAATCACACGCTTCGCCGTGTTTTCACGAAACAAACGCAACTAACCTTCTACTAACTTCAACGTTATCATCTTCAAAATGTCAACAACAGTTTGTTTTCTGTCATGGATGCAAGAAGTATAAAGTAAGTATAATATGAATATTCCCCTCCAAGGACGAGAACTATTTTTTTTCAAATTCATAATATTAATATTATCATTAAACTAAAGAAATTATGTTTTCATTTCATTTAATTTCTCATGTGACGTATACGTCACACTAGTCCTTGGAGGGTTTATGCCCACACCAGGTTTCAGGTTAGGTGCGTTTGTTTCGAAAAAACACGGCCAATTCTCCTTTGGCACCTGAAATTATCTTTTTGATTGGGGTGTTTGTCCTCTCGGGGGGCTCCGCCCCCCGAACACCCCTACCCGCGCCCGGCCCCCTCCCCCCCCCCCCGGCGATATTACGCACTCGCTTCGCTCGTGCGGATAAAATACAAAGAATGCATATTCCTCACATTCGTGATGAAAAATAGTGTGTGCAACTCGTGTGGTACAGTTGCATATTCCGCCACTTGGGCGCTCATGGCGCACTCGCTGCGCTCGTGCGCCAACAGCGCCCGCGTGCGCAATATGCAACTCTCCCCACTCGTTACACAATGTACTATTTCGTTACCACCTCCTGAAAACTTTTTTGGACGGGCGTTGCAAAAAATAGCGTGTGATACACGTGCGCGTAGGTGATTGTTAACTCGTATGATTGCACACAATCACCTATTTTACGCACTTGTATCATAAATCACTATTACATTACAATTTGTATTGTGAAGTATTGTGAAAGCAAACACATTTGTTAGATCTTTTCCATTTATTCAAATGCAAATATCAAATTTACCGATTGAAAACCACTATATTAATTTCCAAAACGCAAACCTTGTTTTCCCAATTCTGGAATAATATTCTGCTGAATTTTAATTCTCCTTGATCATGCACTCTAATCAAATGTCTTTCAGTGTGAAATTGATAAGATATAAATTGATCTGATTTCGAGAATAGATCTAGAGCGGAAAAATGAGTCTTCCTACTTAGATAATATCAGAATCAAAAACTCACTTGAAATACATGAAGAAGAAATGAGCGAATTAAGACTGGCTCTCTGATGGCAGAAAATAAAGAAAATATTTTCAATTGACGAACAAAAAAATAAAAAGTTAAAATAACTATATTTTTGTCACATGAGGGACTTGTGCAATTGTTAGCACTTAGGGGTAATCCGTAAATTACCAAATGGTTATTTTTTGAATTTTCGATACCAGCTTCCCCCTTTCTAAGGCTTTTTCTGTAGCAAGTTTCCACTTAAAAGCCTTACGTTTGCTGTGGATGACCCTCTAACAAATTTGTAGAATATTTATATTCGGTATACTCTTTTCGAAGTTTTATGTGTCAATCTGATAAAAGTTCCGTTCATGTTAATTTGTGTTTATTTATTATATATTTGTTTGTTTTGTAACGATTAGTGAGCTGCATTTCATAAGTGGGATTAAAAGTGGAATTATAATTTAATTTATAATATTAACTTTTAATAGAAAGAGTATGTTATTTAGCAATTGAGATATCAGCAGTTATCTATTTAAAAATTCAGAAACGGGTGATATCTCAGTACAATAAGTTCTTTGTCACTTTATCATAAATTGGAACTTAATGAGATTATTTGAAAATAATCAATTAATTGATCATTTCATGAGAAATAGTCTGAAGCAGATCGTATTTTACAGCAATATTTGTGTAGATGCGTACTTAATTATTTCGGAACGCATATTTTATGTTTCTATACAAATGAAAAATAAGTCTTGTTTTTCACTTATATTTGTGTGGAAACAGTGAGTTGACTGGAGGTTACACTTTTTTCAAAAATGGTTCAACTCTGTAAGTACATAATTTTGTTTGTAAATTTTGTTTGAAAATTCACAGTGACTTGACTTCATTGGGAGGGCTCTTTCTTGAAAGACAATTTGGTGTTCTATTTAGTTGGAAGCTACGAGGGGCTATTCACTCGGAATTCAAGACTGAAATAAACTGAAATCACTCGCACTCACTGAGCAGTCAGGAAAATACGTCGTTATGGCAACTTATGTGTCGCCTTCTTTCCCATGCATAGCAAGGAGACGTACGATGCGTTCCTCGCTGAGTTCAAAAATGAGCTCAATGAATTCAGGAGCGGAAATCAGTGGAGATCAGGTGAAATCACTGAACTCAGCGTCATCTGATTTCAGAGCGAATAGCCCCTCGGGAAGCTACGAAATCGGGGTTCTTATTTGAAGTTGAGGACTACAGGAAATTTATAACGAATATTTCGTAAGTAGTCGAGGATAGTCTATGGCTAGGTTTTACTTCGAAGCACCTAATTACCTCTATTGCTATTCGATTCTTTGTTCTTCAATCTCCTTTCTCTCACATACCCGACATGGTGGATTTTTCGTACGTGAAAACGTTATTACAAGTGACGATATAATACTCCAGGGACTTGACGCAGAAACATCGCTTCGTTCAGCTGATGAAAATTACCTTATCGCTAGTACTGATACAAATCGAGAATAGGTCTCCAATGAAGTTGAATAAAAGAAAAAGAACGAACGAGTTGGAAAGGGTGACGGAACATCATTAACAATAATGGAAAGAACTGAAAGAAGACAATGAAGCAAAATTTAAAAAAAAAGTTAGAAAGAACTTAAGAACCCTTGAGAAATACTTTCATTAAAAAGACAACAAATATTTCATCTGAGAATTCTTTGAGTGATTTAGAAACATTTTAGATTTATTATGTGGTTCATAAACGCAAGCTACTTATTATTTTATTTCGCAGGCTTATATTTCGTTTCAATAAGTTATTACCTTTGGTAATATTTCAGTTTTAAATCAAAAGATGACATTTTGAATACATTGATATTTTCCAGTAATATACATACGTTATATCTACAAAACAAAATGTAAATAAAGGATGACACTGCATACGGGCGTAAGAAAACCTTTGTTAAAGAAACGGCTCGTCCCCGAAAACTCTGATTTTGATACATAACTAGTTGCATAACTTTTTTATTTTTGAATTGAAAAAAAAAAAAAACAAGAAAGTATCTTCGAGCTATTAATTACCTCTATTAAATCGGGATGAAAGCCCTTGTCAAAGATTGGCGTGTCCCAAAAAACTCAAATTTTCGATACATAAAAAGTTGTATAAATTTTTATTTTGAAATTTATAAAAAAACAACAAATCACTTTCGAGCTATTACTCAACTCTATCAAACCACATAATTTCGTCATAGATTCGACATTTCATGAAAGATACATTCAAAGGATAAAGTCAAGCGATATACTGCCATTTTTGGCGTATATTTTGTGCTAACTCCAGAGAAATATTATTATTTAAAACAAAGAGAAAATCTGTCAAGAAGTTTGTTTTAATATTATGCCTTATTATGATGAATATGCTTAGTTTGAACGACCAGTGTCGGGCTAGAATTGGCTGCCAATTATATGCCATTAGCAGCCGAATTTCGGCAATATTCTTGCCGATGCTGAGCGAATACTGGGTATTTTATAATGTTGAATTTGGGAAGTATAAGGAATTTGCTTCCATGGTGATTCTTATTTTGTTTCTGCGTAATCCTTTTAAAACCTATTAAAGATAAAAAGAATTCTTATCGTTGAATAATATTGTATAACACTCTTCGGACTATTCTTCGATGATTTGATTGTTACCTCTGCATTAATGTAGTAATATTTGAAATATTTAGCTTTAGTAAGTAGGACTACATAAGAAGAGCTTTTGATGAATTCACCTAATACAAATTGCGATAACTTTCAACGAAGAAAGACAATTTTGCAACACTCACCTCTGATGAATCCATTTATTTTGTTAAATAAAAAATGATGTTTAGAGGTGCCGCAAGCCCCATGAAGTTTAACACGTATTTCCCATAAGAAAAAAAAGAAGTTTATGTATATCTTATTCAGAATCCTCAATATTATCTCAATCGAGTTAAAACTCAACATTTCTCTTCAAAATTAGCCGTAGAATACGAATAAAATATCACTTTTTAAATATCAACACCATAAGTCTGTTTTATAGGGTCCCAAAGAAACCCCTTAAGTGAAAAAATGGGTTTTGCGAGTTTTTCGCGCTGATTATGACTTTTTTGTGGTTTTTTCAATGAACATTGTTTCTGGCAAATAAAAGACCACTTAATACTGATAATTAGATGTTCACATGAATTGTTTAAACAATTTATTATTGTTTTTAGCAATTTTCCCATAGAATGGAGTTAGAAAGACGCGGTTTTTCCAAAAATGTCCCACTTGTTGTCCAATTTTCAATTAGAGGAAAGTGATAGTTCATTAATGTTAACAGGAGTGATCGTTTAAACAATTTATTAATAATGTTAATAATATCCCGCGTGGAAATGGTCACCATGGGACAAAACACAAGTACCATGGCTCAAGTCTTGAACAAGTTTTTGCCCATAGTTCGTCAGAGTTCGCCCATAGTATGGCTGAAGTATGGCTTGTGTCCGAATCCCATGATTCTACCATGTGGGAATTACGAAATGCCTTGAAGAATGTTTGAAGTAAATTTGGTGACAAATTGAGTCATTATATGGTTACAAAAATCGCTCCAACTTCCGGACAACGCTTGTACCCTAGGTGCAAATTTTCATCAGACCAATGTCAGGCCGACTTTTTCAAAGGTAGATCGAGATACCGAAATGATAACTATGGAACGATTCTATTTGCCTATCATTTTAGGATTCAAGGATTTCGTGGAATTTAAGGAATTCGCAAAATTTAAGAAATTCGTGGAATTTAAGGATTTCCAGATATTCATGGAATTCGTGGAATTAAAAAAAATTCATGGAATTCAAGGAATTCGCGAAATTCAAGGAAATCGCCTAATTCAAGAAATTCAAGGAATTCGTGGAATCCAAAGAATTCAAGGATTTTGTGAAATGCAAGGAATTCATGGAATTCATGGGTTTCATGAAATTCACGGAATTTGTGGAATTAAAGGTTTTCGCGAAATTCAAGGACATCGCCCAAGGAATTCAAGGATTTTGTGAAATACAAGGAATGCAAGGAATTCGTGGAATTCAAACAATTCGTGAAATTCTTGGAATCCCAATAATTCATTGAGTTCGCGTAAATCATAGAATTAGTGGAATTCGTGGGATTCGTTGAATTCTTGGAATTCAGGGAATTATGGAATTCATGGAATTCATGGAATTCAAGGAATTCAGGGAATTCAAGGAATTCAGGGAATTCAAGGAATTCATGGAATGCCGATAATTCATGGAACTCATGAAATTCTTGGAATTCAGGGAATTCATGGAATTCATGGAATTCATGGAATTCATGGAATTCAATGAATTCAGGGAATTCAGAAAATTTATGGAATTCAAGGAATATATGGAATTAAAGTAATTCATGGATTTGAAGGAATTCAAGAAATTCCAGGAATTCATGGAATTCATGGAATTTAAGGAATTCATTGGATATATGGCCAACAGCCATACCACGCTGAAAAAACCAGTTCTCGTTAGACCACTGAAGTTAAGAAGTGTTGGGCGCGGTTAGTACTTAGATGGGTGACCATTCGGGAATACTACTGCGTGTTGTTGGCTCGTCGTGGGTGTGGTGAGCCCACACTTGTAGTTATTTACTACAAGAAACTATCCAACTAGAAACACTACCCGAATCGGGTAGTGTCACGCCTACCCCGAAAGGGAAATGGCCTAATGGTATACATACATACATATATTGAATACCTTCAATTCGTGGAATTCCTTGAACTTGTTGAATTCCATGACTTTTGTGAATTTCATGAATTCTTCGAATTCCTTACATTCACTGAATTCCGTGAATTTCCTTAATTCCTTGAATATCATGAATTACACGAATTCCACGAATTCTATGATTTCCGTGAATTCGATGAATTGCTTGAATTCCAAGAATTTTTTGAATGGCTTGCATTTCACGAATTCCTTGGATTCCACGAATTCCTTGAATTCCTTCCATTTTACACAATCCTTGAATTCCTTGTATTCCACGAATTCCTTGAATTTCTTGAATTAGGCAATTTCCTTGAATTTCGCGAATTCCTTGAATTCTACGAATTCCTTGAATATCTCGAAATCCTTGAATTTCACGAAATCCTTGAATTCTAAAATGATAGGCAAATAGAATCGGTCCATAGTTATCATTTGGGTATCTCGAGCTACCTTTGAAAAAGTCGGCCTGGCATTGGTCTGATGAAAATTTGCACCTAGAGTAAAAGCGTTGTCCGGAAGTTGGAGCGATTTTGTAACCATATAATGACTGAACTTGTCACAAAATTCGCTTCAAACATTCTTCAAGGCATTTAGTAATTCCCCATGGTAGAACCATGGTACTCGGACACAAGCCATACTTCAGCCATACTATGGGCGAACTCTGACGAACTATGGGTAAAAACTTGTTCAAGACTTGAGCCATGGTACTTGTGTTTTGTCCCATGGTGACCATTTCCACGCGGGTATTCTCTTAGAAAAATGCTACAAAATTGCAATTTAAACAAAAAATTCACTTCTAGTAAAATTTTCAATTGAAATAAGTTGAATAATTATCTAGAGTCAAGAAAATTAATTGTTTAAACAATTTGTTATTACTATTATTATTATTATATTTGAATAATGCTAGAAAAATGCTTTTTATTCTGAAATTTCTGGCTTTTTGTCCAATTTTCAATTGGAGTGAAGCAATAATGAATTCAAGTTAACAAAATAATTGTTTAAATCATTTATTATCATTGTTAATAATATTCTTTTTGCTTAATTGGTAAAATGTTGCGGTTTTTTTTTCTGAAATTTTCAACTGTTTGTCTATTTTTCATTAGGCGTGACTTAATAATTAATTAGATTTAGCAAAAATAATTGTTTAAACAAATTATTATTGTTTATGACTATCTTCATCTATATCAATGCCTGATAGTTGCGGTTGTTCGGCAATTTTCACCTTTCTGTCCTTTTTTCACTTAGTGAGGTGATAATTAATTAAAGTTAACAGAAAAGTTGATTAAACAATTTAATATTGTTTATAACTATCTTTTCTCAGACAAGTGCTAGAAAGTGGCGGTTTTTTCTAAAACCTTTCACTTTGCATCGCCTTTTTATTTATGAACAAATAATAAGTCAAACACAAAAAAGAATGATTTTTCGAATGGTATTCTCGTTTTAAGTGAATTATTTTTGCTCTTTTCCCAATGCTTAAAAAAAATTAATTTAAAGAAAAAAAGCTTTTTTATACAAGAGGCAAAACAAAGAATTTGAAATATCTATTTTTTTCAGAAAAATATATTCAAGAAAAGGAAAGAGATAATTTCAAATATAGATGTTTATTTATTAATTGTTAGTAATCAAGCAGGCGAAGCAAAGTGAAAGATTTTAGAAAAAACCGCCACTTTCTAGCACTTATCTCAGAAAAGACAGTTATAAACAATATTGAGCTGTTCAAAGAACTTTTTTGTTAACTTTAATTAATTATTACCTCACTAAGTGAAAAAAGGACAGAAAGGTACAAATTTCCGAAAACCCGCAACTAGCAGACATTGATATAGATGAAAATAGTCATAAACAATAATAATTTGTTTAAACAATTATTTTTTCTAAATCTTATTAATTATCAGGTCACGCCTAATGAAAAATAGACAAACAGTTGCAAATTTCAGAAAAAACCGCAACATTCTACCAATTAAGCAAAGAGCATATTATTAACAAGGATAATAAATTGTTTGAACAATTCTTTTGTTAACTCGAATTCATTATTACTTCACTCTAAATGAAAATTGGACAAAAAGTGATTTTTTTTAAACTGCAATTTTGTAGCATTTTTCTAAGAGAATATTATTAACACTGATGAACTATCACTTCCCTCTAATTGAAAATTGGACAACAAGTGGAATATTTGTGAGAACACTGCGTCTTTCTAATTCCATTCTATGAGAGAATTGCTAAAAGCAATAATAAATTGTTTAAACAATTTTTGTGAACATCAAATCATGAGTATGAAATGATCTTTTATGTGCCAGAAATAATTTTTACTGAAAAAACCGAAAAAAGTCATACTTACCGCGAAAAACTTGGAAAACCCATTTTTTCACTTATGGGGTTTCTCTGAAACCCTATAAAACAGACTTATGGTGTTAATATTCAAAAAATGATATTTTATTCATATTCTACGGCTCATTGTGAAGAGAAATGTTGAATTTCAACTAGATTGAGATAATATTGAGGATTCTGAATAAGATTTACATAAACTTCTTTTTTTCTTATGGGAAATACATGTTAAACTTCATGGGGCTTGCGGCACCCCTAAATATCATTTTTTTCGAAACAAAAAAAGTGGATTTATTTTTGTGTGGATTCGAACAAATTTCTGGGATGTCCCCATAAAAATTAGAAAAATAATTTTTTGTACCACTCTACTGTACATAATGTACTGTCATTATGCACGCTGTCGTCACAGCTGTGCGTAAACTATGCCCATACGGGTGACAATTTTACACATTCTTCACGAATGTGTTGCAAAAAATAGTATACGACACTTGTGCGTACACAGGTGATTATTACGAATGTGATTGTAGCATTTGCTCATGGCTCATGCTGCAAACTTCACACTCGTAATAATCACCTGTTTTTCGCACTTGTATCGTAAATTACTATTTTCTGTGATGATACTTGCGTATGACATGCTAACAGCGGCAATAACAGCGAAGTAGCGATCCGAGAAGTGGTTGCTTAAAATGTCAACCTCGAGGTATCCTGTTGGTCGACGAGTGATGCGGTCGCAACCCTCGTACATCCGGTCTTCGCCAAACACACACTGGATCCGTATATTTGTGCAATAGCCACGTTACAAGATGCGTAGGTGGCCTGCTTCGGATTGACTGACAAGGGGCGACTGGCTAAATGCATGCCACATAAGTAGATACGACGTTTATATTTGAAACTCGACACCAGTCAGAGAGGATGGTAATTAGTTTGGGCCAAAATAAGCGAAGGTGCAGTGATCACTAAGGATATCTGTGGTCTTATTCCCGTTCGGGGTTGAAGCCATCCCCAGCTTTTTGTTTCGCACTGGACGTGTACTACAAATGAGATTTCACTAACAAAGGGCCTAAGGGGATAAGCATGCAAAACTTGCCCCCGCACGTATCACGTTCATATTAACACCACAGATCGGAACTCCTGTGAAATTAGGTTCCTCTGAAGGATAACCTTCAAATTTCATTTTTGAAGGAGTTATGGGGGGGGGGGGGGTCAATAAAAAATTATTTTTTGCCAAAACGGCTAAAATAATTTTAATAATCGAAATATATGTCACAGTCACCAATAGGAATACTTACAGAAAAAAATTTGAATTTAAAAAATAGGGATAGAAAAATGTTTATAAACTTATAATTTTTTTTTAGATTATGTTGAAGATAAACTTTTATTTTTCAGCCTGCTGGCCTTAAAAATCGACTTGCTTACACTTCCATTTTTACAGAATTTTCTTAAAACCAACCCTTAAAAATTAACATCCATCCATTCCTTTCTCTAAGCCGCACATTCTTACCGCCTCGACTTCCTCGCTTCGCCTCGCTCGCATGTCCCTACTTTTTCGCATTGCCTCGCTTGCCAACTTCTGTTTTCGCTCTAATACCTACTACTTATCTACTATTTACAATATTTACATCTTACTTATGTCTACTTTCTCTCTTATTTACAATCTTTCCGTCTCCATTCCTCTTTCTCCTTCCTTCTCTTCATCTCCATCTTACCCAACACTCCGTTCACCCATGCTACTGCCCTTTTTTCCCCCTTTTCATGCAGCAATACCTCCATGCTTACCTCACTTCTTTCCACCTCCACGCACTCCTCCAACCAGTGCTCCACTCTTGCATCCCCCTTTCCACACAGTTCACACATCCTCTTCTCCCGAGAGAGCTAGAACCTATTGAAACCCTCCATGCATCCACACCTCATCCTCGCTATAAGATCCTGACTTCCTTTCTCTCCTTTCTCACATAAATATTGCGCTCTTGCCCTTGGCATAATCCACACATAGTTCCCGTTAGATCTTGACTCTCTTATTCTCTCTTCCTCTTCTGGCTTCTCTCTCTCCATGCCGTTTTGCTTAACCAAGTCATAAACCTTCCTTCCTTCCTCGTGCATCCTTTTCACTTCATCCATCTGCAGTCCATTCATTCTAAAATACCTTTCCCTCTCAGCCTCCAGCTTCCCACCCCCTCTTCTGTTCTCCTTCTCCCACCAACACTCCCTAACGAGCCTACTTCCCCCCTCTTTCATAAATTGCTCCTCATATTTACACGCCCTGCTCCCTGCTAGAATCCCTACACTCGTTCTCCCCGTCTCCATCCTGACAATATACTTAGGCGTGTTCCTTGCCAACCCCAGGGTCCACTTTACATACCTCTCCTGCGTTCTATTTACCTCTTCACTTTCCTTCCACCCCCACACCTCTACTCCATACAATAGCGCTCTCATCACTAGCGAATCAAACAATTTCATTCTCCGTCCAAAATCATCTGCGAATAGCTTCTTTCCCAACCCCCACACCTGCCTCATAGATTATGTTGTAGAGATACACCTCTAATTAAAAAAAGAATGCTTAGGATATCTATTTTAACGTATATTTTACCGAAATTTTTTCTGGGGGTACTTCATAGTTAACAATGAAAAATCTTTTGAGGGACGCCATGTGTGTACTGTGTACAGCATATAGTGCGTAACATGAAGGTGGTCCGAAAAAAACAAAGTTATAATTTTTTTGCGGAAATGGCCAATTTTGTGAGGTTTCCGAAAAAGACGCATATGTACTTTTTTCAATTAGTCAATATTAGAGGATGTCGCCCCACCCCTCTTTTTCAAATAGGCATAACATGGGACTCTGACACACCCCATTTTTTACAAGTATCAGACTAGAAGGCCTACTTTCCAATAAAACTAGCGCAAATTGCAGGGTCTTCTTCAAACTACTCCCTGTATGTGACGTATGTCTTTATTTTTTATGTTGAACCCTCTTTTTTACCTCTGTTATCCCAGGGGCACCACGTTGTTACATTGCTTCCTTATAGCCTTTCTCACAGATCATTTTCATTGGACAAATTGAAAGGTATCGTGTATTTTTTTCATTAATATTAATCATTCAAACCATTATTATTTCTTTAAAAGATTATTTTTGCACATTTGGACGCAAATATTAGCGGTATCCTCACAGTGACATAAACTCATTAGGAAATATAAAAGATCAACATGGTCGACTCAATTTGTTGTTAATTGTTGAAGTATTTTTTTATTGTTTAAATCTAACTTCTCACTGGAATAAAGCAGAAAAAAAATATTTTTTGTGTGCAAATTTTTCAGCAAAATCCATAGAATTCTGGTATTCCTTGTATTTTTACAACTTACACATTTTCTACACATTTTCCATTTATTTAAATAGTTGTTTTCGATCAAATATAAAGAATGGACACCTTCTCTGAGCGACATAAACTCATTAGATTAAATCGGAAAACAACATTATCGATTTTCTTTTTAATTGGCTAAACAAATGTTTAATATTGAAATGAAACTTTTGACTGGAGAAAGACAGAAAAGAGTCCTTTTTTTGCCAACTTTTCAGCAAACTCCATCGAAATCTGATATATTTTGTAGTTATACCATTTATCCATCATTTTTCTGCATAACTCCTATTTTATTTGAATAATTTTTTTCGACAAAATATGAACCATTTAAACAATCCCTGAGTAACTTAAACTATTGATTTGAATCGAAAATCAATACGATCGATTCTCTAATTACTTTATCTCATTCAATAAAAGTGATCATTTTAACTGTTTTGTCGAAAAAGTGTGTAAATACATGCAAATAGTTTAAGCACTTATGGATATGTCATAAAAGTGTCAACTCTCTTAAGAGGAACTAGCGAAATTTCACTGGTTGAAACAGCCAGAATTGTGTCACTGACAATCAGTGATACATATTTTAGTGGTTCACTCAGTGGAATTTCGTCACTGGTTTAATCAGTGAGATTCACTGCTTATTCAGTACCAGTAGTCATCTGGTAGTCCGCCTTGTCGACCAACAGATGGTTAGGTATGACACTTATCATTCATCAATTTCATGCCAACCTTTGCAAAATTATCTTTCAACAGCCGTACATTACTCTCTCCACAATAAATGAGGGTCGGGCTGCAATGTAATATTATATAATATATTGCGCTAAACTGTGGGAAGGTCGGTCCTTACACGGTAAAAACTAGATATTCCTTTTAATTCGGTATCCTTTATTGGACGCTCTAATCTGATCTCACAAACAGTCTGTTTTCGTCTTCATAACTTACTAACTTCAAACTGAAAGCGAACTAAAGTGGTTCATTCTTGTCAGAAAACAAGTGAGACTGCTTTGTGAGAACATTTACAAAATCGAATGTAAGCTAAAAGGATATTCTAGATGTGTACGCTTTTACTTCCGCTCGTCGAATGGAAATTCCTCCACCATTCGCGAGCTGAAATGCAGTCAACAGGTATTATATACGAGTACATAAACTTGGACACGAAGACAATCATTTTAGTACACTAAAATTTTCGGGATTGAGAATGTCCGTCTTCTTCAGTATTCCCTCCGCAATTAGTCCAAAGTTAAAGGTGAATCTTCCAGCGTTGATGTCTCGCTCCCACGTAGTACAATACTTTGGGCAAAAGAAGTACCGATGGTGGTTTTTGCGAGACCAAAATGCACTGCTCGACGCATTTGCTGCACATTCCAGTGGTGCAGTGTTTCTCAACACACACAACATAATAAAACCGTAACATAAACCGTAAACATAATGTCCTACTCTGTGGCTCGATGGTTTCCATTTCAGGAGTGCTGCCTCGTCTCATCTTTTTGTCTCGATTCCTTCCCCTAGTTGTGCCTCTTAGTCTCCCTCCTCTTCGCTCTTTGCCTGTCTGGCTTGGGAGGCCCTACCAGTAGCTACGCTACTTCCCGCATAGCCGCGGAGGTCATCAGAAGAGAGATCAAGCCCTACTGCGACGACAACGCGGGAACATCCCGTAGTAGGGGAAATTACTTACTTGGGCTGTATCTGAAACAGAAGCGAAAAAGAGTTCAATTAAACAATCTGTCAAATCTAGGAAATTAAATCTGTCGGTTTACAGAAAATTTTACAAGGAAAGAATGTCTAAAGGCTACTCACCGTTGGTTTAGAGTGTCTGCGCTTCAACGAACGATTACTGTCCCTCCGGGGGAATCACTAGGAATGTCGAGCGGCCTGTTTGTCAAGGATCGCCTAAAGGAGAGCTGATTGTCTTGCTGTAGCTGGAGGTGTTCTCTGAGCGGTGCCGTAAGAGTGAATGACACCTCTGGCCTGGGGCGCACCTTATACAGGCCTTCGGCTCTACGGCTGTATTTGAAACAGAAGCGACAAAGAGCACAATTAAAGATTTTGCAAAATCTAGGAAATGATATATTGACTTTATCGCGAAAAATTTAAAAGTAAAAAATTTAGAAAGTGTACTCACCGTCCGTTTAGAATATCTGCGTTTCAAAAAAGATCACATTTCCTCCAGGAGAGTCGCTTGAAGAATCGAGCGTCCTATTTGGCAATGATCGCCAAAAGGAGAGCAGATTGTCTTGCTGTAGCTGGCCTGGGCCGCATCTTATATAGGCCTTGTGGTCGAAGGCTGTATCCGAAACAGAAGCGAAAAAGAGCACAATGAATCATTTTGCAAAATCTACGAAGTGATATTTTAACTTTTACAGAAAAATTTAAAAGTCGAAAATTTAGAAAGGTTACTCACGGTCCGTTTAGAGAGTCTTTATTTCTGGGAAGATTTTCAGATAACAATCGTGCAAAAAAAATTTAGCAATTTTGGGTTGACAAATTATCATTGGAGATGAAGCAATTTGAAATTTATTGTAATTTGTATTTAATCAAATTTTTGTTTCTATTTCTGCATGAGACTGTTATAATGAATGCACATAATTTTCAGATTGCAATACATTCCAATAGCCATTTATCAGCGATGGAATGCACAAAGTTTAATGAAGCTGCATACTGAGTCTAATCAGATGACAGAAAAGTCACTTGCCCAGCAGAGGCTGCTTCTACTCGTGTCCATGTATGCTTGACAACTCACCAAGACAAATCAATTGTAAAATGAGAATTCTCACTTTTACAAATGACGCGTTCTTGACTTTTGGTAATTTTGGGTTGACAGATTACCATTGGAAATCAAGCTATTTTCAATTATTTTCTGTTTTTGTCATGGATAAGTGTAGGGAATTTAGATTTTCAAGTGAGCTACACTAGCGCCATGAGGCCCTCAGGCCCGACGAGCAGTCAGTCGTTGGCGAACCGCCGAGCCGCAAACAACCTTCCGTATCACTGTGTATTACCTTATTGTTTAATAAACGCATATACTATATTTATGTCTCTTACAAACTTCAGAAGTGGGATTATTATTCCAGCGCGCCTAAATCGTTAGCATTCGTGACATTTGTGGTGTTCTTGTGTTTCGCTGAGGCGAAAATTTAGATTTTCTCGAGACGCTTCGTGATTCGCGTGCCCGCGGACGCGTCGCTTGTTCAGTTTGTGTTTGTGGCGATCGGAGTGTGTACAACCTCTTCAACTTTTCGTATCTCATGTGCAGTTCGCGTAAGGCATAAGACCTGTGAAAGAATTCCGATTTTTCAAATAAATTCTGACACGTTTTCGTAAAAAACGTAAATTGGCGAGAATGGCGGACTCCGTTGACGCCATGTCTTAGTTTTGGTTCCCGAAAAAGAACGTGGCGTGGCGCGGCAATCGCGCTGCGAGTGCGCACAGCTGAGAGGCAGTAGGCCCGTGGCTGTAGCACAGTTGAGACTTCTGACGTTTTTCAGTGCGCGCTCGTGTAAGGAACTTCCGATGCCATGTGACACATCTCTTCTCGCGCGGTGAAAACCTCTGGCACAAAACGAACTTCGGTCAAATAAATTCAGTGAAAAACACAGTAAGTTGACATCACTCTGTACGATGCCCTTACATTCTGAGTGCTAGTGTTTCAAAACTTCTGAAATAGTGAGGCATTATTCTGCCTGGATACCTATGTTGTTGGCGTGGAGCCTAGTGATATGTGTATGTCTAGTGTAGTGAGCCTAGTGCATATCATCTCGAGTTCTGTGAATTGATTTGATATAATTTGACAGGATTGATTTGATATAATTTTAGTGGATTAACTTCAGATCCTAAGTGTGTGATTCGAAGAAAAATAGTGCTTCGTTATGAATCCTTCAAATTACAGGGTAGCCACCCTTAAGGAAGTCTGCGCTGGCCGTAGATTAGCAGCTTACGGTACGAAGGCCGAAATTATTAGGCGATTGAAGGAGGCAAATCCGACGGAAAGCTGGCTCCAGGATGCCAAGGAAACTGAGCCCACCGTACGACTCGATGAAATCGACGAGGAGGATACCGGAAGGGAAAATACTGAATCCATTCCAGACGTAAGGCAAAATCTGAATGGAAGTGCAGTCGTCCCAACTCAGCCAAACCTAAGACAGAACCAGGCAGGTATGGACAACAGAGAAGTGGAGTTTTTGATTCGGGAACGAAATTTAATGGAACGGGAACTTGAACTCGCAAGGCGCGAGATTGAACTTCTGCGCAACAACCCCGCTCGTCCCGAACCACAAGCTTTTGCACGACGTATTAATATCACAACCCTGAGGGATTTGTTGGGCGATTTTGATGGCACTGGGCAAGATTTCCGGAAGTGGAAAGAACAGTTCCAACTTCTGTGCAACACCTACGAATTGGACGACGCGAACGGTAGACTTCTGATGGGTGCTAAGCTGAAAGGTAAGGCTTTAAGGTGGTTTCACTCAAAGCCTGAATTTATTGGAATGTCAGTTGACAATCTCCTGACAGAATTGGCATCCATGTTCGACCATCGCCAATCCAGATTGGCATTGAGGAAAAAATTCGAAAGCCGCCTGTGGAAAGCTTCTGAGTCATTCAGTGACTTTTTCCACGAGAAGCTGATTCTTGCAAACGCAGTACCGATTGAGGAAGAAGACTTGCTGGATTATGTGATTGACGGAATTCCGGATTCATCACTGCGTAATCAAACGAGAATTCAGCGGTTTACTGGAACGAAAGAACTTCTGCAAGCGTTTGAGAAAATCACGCTGAAGGATGAGGTTAAGAGTACTCAAGAGAGCAATAAAAGTACTCCTTCTGCAAGTCCGAAACCCAACAGCGAATCGAAGGATGAAAGGTCAACCAATAGGACTCCATTGCGTTGCTATAACTGCAGCAAACTCGGACATATGGCGACCGAGTGCAAGCAGCCCGTAAGACCGAAAGGTGCCTGCTTCAAATGTTTTGAAATTGGTCACCAATCCAAGGATTGTCCACGTAAGAAGCCGCAACCGAAAAGTCAACAGCAGGTCAACAATGTCAATGATGTTTCTTCTGATCAACAAGTGAGCAATGTTGCTGAAATTCTGTTGGGACAGTATGAATTAAGCAACTCTTCAGAGAATCCGCTCAACGCTAAGTGCTTCAAGATGACGAAGTTCGAGGTCAACTCCGCAGAAGCAAGCCGCTCTCTGACCCTGGATACTCTCCTAGACACAGGAAGCCCGATAAGTTTTGTAAAGGAGTCTTTCATTCCTGTTAAGTGTATGATCCCGTACGATGGACGTGAGTATAATGGAATAAATAATAGTGCTCTTGTTCGTTTAGGTTTAGTATCAGCGAATATTACTCTAGATGATGTCGAGCGAAAGGTACGACTTATTGTAGTTCCGAACAATACCATGACTAATTCTGTTGTTTTGGGTCGCGATGCATTGTGGGCTTTTAATTTGGGATTAATGGCGTTACCTGAAGTAGAAGCTAGAGCCACTAAAGAAATTTTTAATATTGATGTCTCGGTAGGAGAAATTACTGATTCACTAGAGATAAATTCGGAATTAGATCACGAGGTGCAATTGAAGGTTAAAAAACTCTTTACTTCTGAATATCTAAATAAAGAACGCCCGGAATTTCCAAAGGTCAAGACCGAATTAAGTTTACGCTTGACAGATGATCGCCCTATTTATTTCGCGCCGCGTCGATTATCTTTTGAAGAAAAAGAGAAATTAGATAAAATTTTAGAGTACTTGCTATTGAAAGGTATTATCCGCGAAAGCGAATCTCCCTATGCCTCCCCTATAGTGCTAACTAGAAGAAAAAATTCCGAATACAGACTATGTGTAGATTATCGATTTTTAAATAAAATTACGCTGAGAGATAATTATCCACTTCCGCTAATAGAAGATCAAATTGATAAATTGCGTGATAAACGATATTTCACCTTACTTGACATGAAAGATGGATTCCACCATATCGACATGGCGGAAGACTCAATTCGGTACACATCGTTTATAACACCCCTCGGACAATTTGAGTACACAAAGATGCCGTTTGGTCTTAAAACTGCACCGGCAAAATTCCAGAGATTCATCAACAAAATCTTTGATCAGCTGATTAAATCCGGCGATGTTGTTGTTTATTTGGACGACATTCTGATAGCTAGCGAATCCTTAGAATGTCATTTCATAATTTTGGAACAAGTTTTTGCCCTTATGGTTGAAAATAAATTAGAGTTACGAAGTTTCAGCCGAAGGTATCAGCCCAACCGATCACGGAATTGAAGCGGTTTTAAAGTTTCCTCTACCCCAGAACATCAGGCAAGTTCAGAGTTTCTTAGGACTATGTTCCTACTTCAGAAAATTCATAGAGGGCTTTTCTGTCATTGCTAAGCCCCTCTACGATTTGCTTAGAAAAAATGTTCCTTTTAAGTTTGGTCCAGATGAACTTCAGGCTGTAGAGAAACTTAAAGCTAAATTAATAGAATCACCGGTATTGAGCATTTACAACCCTAAGGACGAAACCGAACTTCATTGTGACGCCAGCAAGGTAGGCTACGGTGCAGCCTTGCTGCAGCGTAAATCTGACGGTCTGTTTCATCCGATATTTTATTTTTCAAAAAGAACCTCAGAAGTAGAGAGTAGATTTCACAGCTTCGAGTTGGAAACGCTAGCTGTGATATATGCCCTACGAAGATTCCGAATTTATCTCCAGGGGATACCATTTAAGATAGTTACAGATTGTAACGCTTTAAAGCTAACGTTGGATAAAAAGGATGTAAATCGACGTATTTATGCGTGGTCTCACGAATTAGAGATGTTTGACAAAACATTCGAACATAGGTCTGGCGAAAGAATGAAGCATGTCGATGCATTCAGCCGCGCTATTAACGTATTAGTTGTCGAAGATAACACTCTAGAGGCGAATTTAGTTATCAGCCAAAACCTTGATCCAAAAATCCGTGAACTGAGAGATAAACTTCAGACTACCGAAGACAGGCTATTCGAAATGCGAAACGGTACAATTTACAGGAAGCGTAACGACGAGATTTTATTTTATGTACCCGAAAAAATGGAAACTCACCTATTAAGAAAATACCACGATGAACTGGGCCACTTTGGTACAGAAAAAACTACCGAATCGATTTTAAGTAATTACTGGTTTCCGGGAATTCGTGAAAAAACAAAAAATTATATCGCAAATTGTTTCAAATGCATAGCATTTTCGCCTTCCACGGGGAAGGGTGAGGGTAGTCTCCACCCATTACCGAAGGGTGACAAACCTTTCCTGACGTGTCATATCGATCATTTAGTTCCGATTGATAAACGAATTGCAGCTAAGCAACATTTGTTTTTAATAATAGACTCCTTCACGAAATTCGTCAAGCTGTACCGCGTTAAAAGTACAGACACCAAAGAAGCGATTAATTGTCTGAATGATTATTTCCGAAATTATAATAGGCCGAGAACCATCATTTCAGACCGTGGTTCTTGTTTCACATCTCAAGATTTTAAGGATTTTATAGACGACAAGAAAATAAATCATGTTCTGATAGCGACAGCATCCCCTAAGGCAAATGGCCAGGTGGAGAGGGTCAATCGCGTAATAACTCCAATGTTGGCGAAACTCTCCGATCCTTCTTCCGGCAAATTATGGTACAAAATGTTAACCGACGTTGAATTTGCTTTAAATAATACCGCACACAGCACTACAGGAACAAGTCCTAGTAAATTATTATTTGGGGTAAACCAACGTGGTTCTGTGATTGATCCTGTGGCGGATTATTTGGAGCAAGTCAAAGACAGCGATGAGGCCCGTGACCTCGAAAAGGTTAGGTCCGAAGCGGTTGAGAAGAATAAAAAGTCTCAAGAATATAATAAGGCTTACTTTGACAAAAAACACAAAGATCCACGAAAATACCAGTTAGGTGACTATTTGATGGTAAAAAACTACGATACTACGCCTGGAGCATCGCAAAAGCTCATTCCGCGCTTTAAAGGCCCCTACGAAGTTGTCAAGGTGCTACGCAACGATAGATATGTGCTAAAAGATGTCGAGAATTTTCAGGTTACTCAAAAACCATACATAGGTACATGGGAATCATGTAATATGAAACCTTGGTACGACGATCTTATTTCTACAATATGTAATGTTTATTGCGATTATTTCTCATACGACGATTTAGTTTAAGTTACTTTTGTGAATATTAGTTTGAGTCAAACTATTTGTCAGGATGGACGAGTTGTAGGGAATTTAGATTTTCAAGTGAGCTACACTAGCGCCATAAGGCCCTCAGGCCCGACGAGCAGTCAGTCGTTGGCGAACCTCCGAGCCGCAAACAACCTTCCGTATCACTGTGTATTACCTTATTGTTTAATAAACGCATATACTATATTTATGTCTCTTACATAAGGAGGTTAGTAGAAGGAAAAAGCAACCCTTTTCCACACCACCCGCGAAGTAGAGTTTTGGGTGCTTTTTTTCCAGTGGTATCCCCAGTAGGCCTAGTGATTTGAGTCTATTCGAGGTAGCAGTTCTAAGTCGATTGTCTTATTGCAGCTGGAGGTCTGCTTTGAGCGGTATTACAAGAGTTAATGACTCGTTTGGTTTGGGGTGCTGCCTTTTGTATCTTCTGATCTATCCCTATTTCTGAAATAGAAGCTGAATGTTGTCACCAAATTCTTCAAAACCACATAGTTTTTGATTTGTTGCATTTTACTTTTCAAGCCGATAAAACCACTCCATCTCCTCCATCACAGGCTAACGAACAGCAAGCAGTGACAACCTGTTCACCCCATAGACGAGAGTAGAATGAACTCGTTCAAACTGGCTTCGAGTAGTGGACTCACTGTTTACTGTCTATTCCTGCGTCTCACATTTCGGCTTCTTCTTCCCCGTTCAGTCCTCTCCTGGATTGCTATTCTCACCGCTAACGAACAACTCGCAGCGACAACCTACTCAAGCTTTGTTCGAACTCGCCTCGAGGACTTCTACAGCGTTGCAATCATGTAGAAACTGTCGACTGGAGGGGATAGACGATAGTGACAAACTGTAGTGCTTGGCTCGCGTCAAGATCGATCTTGACAAAGATATCACGTTCTAGATATGGCATGTGGTGGAGACTGCCCAAATATACATCGAAGTACAGTTTAGCCCAACATCGTACAAATTCCTTAAATATATCTAAATTCCCGGAATTTCTTGCATTATTTTGCAGTCCTTGGAATTCCCTGAATCATCTGCATTCAAGAAATTCTAGGAATTCAAGGAATTCGCATAATTCAGATAATTCCAGCAATTTACTGAATCCAGAAAACTTATGTCATTCAAGGAATTTCCGAAATTCGGGTAATTTGAGAAATTTATATGATTAGAAGTAATCTGGGATTTCAAGGAATTCACTTAATTTAAAGAATTCACGGAATTCAATGAACTCAAGGTATGCAAGGAATTCAGGGAATTCAAGGAATTTACGGAATTCGAGAAATTGATGGAATTGGAGTAATTCACGGAATTCCAGGAATTTGCGGAATTCACGAAATTTGAGAATTCAAGGAATTTATGAAAGTCCTTCATATCGTGAAATTCCATAAATTAGTTTAATTACATGAATTACGTGAATTCCTTCTTCCGACAGTAAATACCACTTAAAAATTCTTTCCAAGTTTTACTTCTATCGTGCATCTAAGACACGCATATTTTTCTGAAGCTAAGCTTAAAATTTGAATAAAATTCAGTTTATTTCAAAATTTCAATAAACTTTAGTGCAAGTTTCAAATTTCAATACAATTTAGTTAAATTGAAAATTTTAATACAATTCACTTCAATTTGAAATTTAAATTAAATTGCGGTAAATTTATAAATTAAATAAAATTTAGTTCAATTTGAAACTTGAATAAAATTCAATTTAGATGGGTTGCGCCGACTGACTTTTGACAAGCTGGGGCGATTTGAGAAATTTTGATCGGCGGCGAGCGCACAGTGGGGAAAAAATGTCTTTTTTGGTTCAAAATTACGTACAACCCTCAAATATTGACCGATTTGGAAAAAAAAAATCGGCAAAAAAGTTGATAAGATTTCTGAGAGAGTTGTCGAGCTTGATTTTTCAATTGGGTTTTCAATTTTTTTCATAAATAAACATATATGACGAAAAAAATTGCCATTTTTTCTATTTGTCGTTGCCGGTGCTCGTAAATAACAGGAAAATTGTTGAAATCGCCTACGTTTCATAGAGTAATATTGGTTAAGGATGGTCCAATATTATACAATAAACAAAAAAAATTTTATGAACAAATTATTTGTTGAAAAAATGTTTTCTACGATTTTCCATAATTGTACGTTTTTGAACTTATACTGCACGAAATGTGAATGAAAACACTATTATAATTGAAAAAATTTCTCTTAAGATTATAATTGTTTATATTATAAATAAATTTAATGAACAAATGCAGTAATCAGGCATTTTTCGATAGAAAAATTCGTTTTTTTCTATATCAATTTTTTAAAAATTAGGAACTTTCTGATTATTTTAGCAAAATTTATAATTTGTTGATTAATCTTGTGTTTTTTTAAATTAAATTTTATAAACAAATGCATTATTGGGGCACTTTTCGACAGAAAAATTTGGCTTTTTCAATGCCACTCCTTTCACTTGGGAACTACATGACAATTTCAACAACATTAATAATTAGTTGATACATTTTATGATATTTTTAAACAAATTTGACAAAATAACGCAATAATTGGACATTTGTCTACATTTGTCAGCATTATTGGGGCATCTGTCGACGGAAACATTCTTTTTTCTTTTACGTCAGACTTTTTCATTGGGATCTTCATAATAAATTCCGCAACATTCATGATTAGTTGAAAAATTGTATTATTTTTTAAGACAAATTTAATAAACATAGAGGAAATGGCTCGAATTTGATATAGGGCTTGAATTTGAGCCACCTGGATTTCTGAAAAACTAAAACATGTACTAGGTTGCTAACAGTGGGAACTGAACGCACTTAAGTGTAGTGGAAAATAGTGACAGTTTCACTGTTTAATTCGCTTCACAAAAAGTGTGAGATAGAAAAATAAAAAATCGGATATCCAGAGTTCATTCCTGGGAAGTCTTGAATGTCTATTCATTATTCCCCGAATGTAGCTTTTCCAATAAATGTGGTATGCAGTAGTGAAGTAGGGTTAGTAGAATAGTTTTGCTCGGTAGATATGGAGATGCTTCTGCTAGGGGTAATGCTTTTTAAACATAAACATTTTGTACCGGGTGGCTCTAATTTGATATACCATGGGTGGCTCGAATTTGATATACCAGAAAATCACAGTTAGACATTATTCACCTCCCTGAATGTTAAAAAAATGGGTTCATGTATTCATGCACGTATGTGTGTGTATGTCTGTGCTTGTTTAGTGTGAATTCATGTGATCCTACAATGACGAGTGTAGTGTGTATACTAACGCTTATTGTCCAATTTGTCTTCTTTGCAGATTTCAGAATGTCAAATACCAGATTCGATTATACTTTTTATCATCGTAAATAATATTAATAATTAGTTTCATATCGGAAACTTGCTTATTTTTCATGTATTTCGATGTTTTTATAGGTATATCAAATTAGAGCCACCAATTACCGATTTTCGAAAAACTCGTTTTTTGGAAAATCTTTATTTAAAAAAGACTTGTTGACGATATGAAAAAATCAATCAAACCATCCGAAAGGTAATTAAATAGCCTTTCGAATGACCTATTGTTGGTCGAATTTCCGTTCATAGATTCCCGGCAATCCATCGAAAAGGAGTTGGTATATCAAATTCGAGCCCTTTCCTCTATGCATTATTGCATTTGTTTGTAGAAAACATTCTGTGGACAAATAATTTGTTAATAGAAAATTTATTTTTTCATTATATAATATTGGAACATCGTTAACTAATTTTACTCTATGAAACTGAGGCGATTTTAACAATTTTTCTGTTCTTGACGAGCACTGGCAACGTCAAATACAAAAAATTGCCATTTTCTCCGTCATATTTATTTCTTTATAAAATAATCAAAATCCTAATGTAAAAGCGAGGCACGACAACTCTCTTAGAAATCTTATAATTTTTTTAAACATTTTTTTGGTCAAAATCGGTTAATATTTCTGGGTTGTATGTTATTTTGAACCAAAAAATCATTTCTTCAGTTCGCTTAAGGTCAATTTTGTTCAAACTGGCTTAACTTTACAAATGTTTTAACACAACAACTTTAGGTGACTAAAATTTTTTCACTTTCAAATGAAGCAAGCAAAGTAACTCTACGAACATTACAAAACAGAAGGTTTCTCACAGGAAACAATGAATTCAAAAAGGTATTTTAGTATTCCATCCATGATCTATTCAGTTTTTTCATCAATTCTTCAAATGTTTGTCAACTTTTCATACCAAATATTTCTCTTGAATTATCATTTAGGTTTAGATTTTTTCAGATTTGGACATTTTCGCTTTGTGAACACTATTTCAAGGTGCCAATTTATATACATATATTTTTTCAAAACCTAAGGAGTCTAAACGATATAATTTAACAATTATTTATTATTTCTTTTTTTAACTGTTTTTTTTATGGAAAATGCGTGTACAACTTTTAGAACCCCTTGGAATATAAAAAATTACTCCCAATACAGCTTAATACCAACTTCACTTAAATTACTTTCAGTTTCAAACTTGAAGACAATTGTAATCATATATGGCCAGGGAAAAAACAATCTTATGAGAAGAACACAAAAATTGAAACATTGTTTATAAAAATAATAATAAGTAATTATGACTAATGTGATACATTTTGGTACAATTAGATATTAGTTAAATTATTTTTGTTCTATGAGTTCAGTTGCAATAATTCTTGTCAATAGTAAGATTATTTCAACAATTCTTATTAGGAAACAAATTAATCATGGGTGAAATGTGGTAAGTTTATTTGTCATATTATTGCACTGGCAATGAGAACAAAAAGTAAATCATCAATTGAAATGGAAAATTGTTCATTCTTGAAGGCTTGAAATCGACCATCGTTCATGGCCTTAATGTTCCAATTATAATTGTACAAAAATAATTCCCTTACCCTGGATAATCAGAACGGAAAAAATTTCTCCTGAAGAAAAAAAAAGTTGCAATGATTTCAGTAATTTACTGACACAACAATTACATTGTATAAATGCATTATCCCCTTTAGGATTCAAGAACTGATTCTTGGTAAGTCCAATTCAACTTTCCATCATTAATTTGGCTTTAACCACTGGCAATTTCGACGTGTACCCTGAGTCGAAATTTAGACCCTACTTTGAACCTGCAGCTCCTCGTTAGAACCTGCTTTGACGCTATTTAAACCTATGGCCCCTACTTTCAGGTGTTTACTCCTAGATAATGAAACATTAGAGACTCCTTTGACTCCGTTTGAACCTACAGGCCCTAGTTTAAATATTTAGAAGTTACACCCAGGAAACAAAAACCCATTAAAAAGGCGACTGCGTGAATGGCGTATCTGTCATTTGCAGATTAAGATTTTTTAAACTGAATTGGTTTGCGACTATGTGAATCGGTCAGTTTCTCGATATTAGCACTAATAAACTATCTTTGAGCAAAAAGAAAAGGATTCTTCCTAAAAATGTTAATTTTCTTACACAACCGAAACTAAAGTTTCTATTAGAGCCTTAAGTTATTGAAAGCTATCATCCCAAGTAGTCAGAAAAGAATATAAACCAGATTTTCGACTTGCGAAAGACAACCAAATTTGGAGGTTACGGACAAAAAAATTGAATAAAAAATTGTCGGACGTGTCTGTAATTTCAACTCAAATCGGTTTCATTCTCTTGAGGAATCTTTTCACTAAACTGAAGTGAACGTCAACGATATTTGACAAAGAAGTTTTCGAATTATATGATAAAAAACACTACAAACAAAGAATTGTATACTTCATGAGTTTTGTTTCAATATTATGTTCCTGAGGTACAGTTGACAGTAAAAGTATTTCTGCAGAGAAGGGAACTCGAAAAAAAAATGTATACCCATTACCGAAATTACGCCATTATTATTTTTAATAATATTATTATTGCAAAATTTACCGGAGCTTAAAACTGGACCAAAAAAAGACGAGTGTAGACTGAGTTACTTTCAACTCGCCTCGAGTCTTTTATAGAAACTGTCGACTGGAGGGATAGACGATGCCGACGTAGTCAGCCCTAATAAAAATGACAGTTAGGTATCAATAGAAGCCGTTTAGAAAACGTATAGGATGCAGATGGAATCTTATATGGTCCTAACTGGTTTCTAATAGGATTCTTATTTTAAAATGTTTTCTAACCGGTCTTATTCAGTACTTATGTTCTTTTGTTAAATTTTTCTAACAGGATCTACGTGGATACAATGAGGTATTCTTTCACTTGACATAATATTAAGTACAAAATTGTTTTTTCTAACAGGT
The DNA here is from genome assembly GCA_932178445.1 of Andricus quercusramuli. Classification (NCBI taxonomy): domain Eukaryota; kingdom Metazoa; phylum Arthropoda; class Insecta; order Hymenoptera; family Cynipidae; genus Andricus; species Andricus quercusramuli. Next base: position 27,857 of record CAKNXH010063059.1, read on the forward strand.
TCTATTAGGTATTTTATTGGACCTTCGGAATGAAATTATTCGGAAAAACATTCAAAGTGATGTGTTCTAAGCGGCTCTAATAGGCACCTATTGGGATCAGCTTTATTCGAAGTGGTCGTAGTACGAAATTGCTACCCTGTCAAGTTCTTTCAGGTATTTGATTGGGATGTTGTAAACGAATTAATATGATTAAAAGTCGAAGATATATGTCTTTTAAGCGGAACTATTTGGTGCCTATCAGGACCTGCTTTATTCCAAGTGCTACAAGTACGATATTGCTTCCCTAACTGGTTCTATTAATTACTTTAGTGGCATGTTGAAATCAATAATTGGATTAAAATTCGAAGTGCTCTATTAGGAATCTATTGGGATCTGCTTCATTGGATCCACTTGAATTTCTATATGGTTCTAAATGGTTCTGAACAGTTTTTTATTTCAATTTGGATTCTAACCGGTTGTATTCGGCGGTATTTAATCTACTATTGGGACGGAAATTGGAATTGAAAAAATCTTACTATGTGGCTCTATTAGGCCTTCGAAAACAAATATTCTTTGTGCTATATTTTTCTAATAGGTTCTAATCGGGACCAACGAGGTATTCATTTACTCTAAATGTTACAAAATACAAATTTGCTTCTCTAATAGACTGTAATAGGATTATTACCGGCTAATTGGAATTATATTAATAGGATTAAAATTCAAAGTGCAGCCTTCGAGGTGGTTCTATCAGGTATCTATTAGGTTGTATTTCATGGGAAGTTGCAAAATTACAAAATTGCTTCTCTAATAGGCTTTATTAGGATTGTTAGTGGATAATCGGAATTAAATTAATTGGATTAAAATTTAAAGTTTCTGGATAGAAAATAATATATTTTCGATAAACAAGTTTTTTTACAATGTGCATTGTGCAAAAAAAAATTAAAATTGAAATAAGTTGTAACTTGTAGCCAATGTGCTTCCATAATTTATACATATTTGCAATTATTAATTAAACGTTGTTTAAACTAACTAATTAAACTTAAACCCAAGTTAAAAAGTATTATAAAAGAATTAGATTAATCGAAAACTTTAAATTTTATGGAGGTTTTTATATAGCAGAAAATGTTTGTTTTCACGAAGGTTATTGAAATGTGTTTTAACTGTACTGATCTCTTTTTATCAGTTGTAGATGGTTTTTGAACGGCTTAAATCCACAAGGAAAAAAAGTATTGAGCTCTTTGTGAAATAATTGAAATTCAATTATTTCTTTCACATATTTTTAATTTTTGTGTTGGAAAAGATATTCCAAATTTGAAACTGATATGAGTATAAAAGTATAATGAAAGAATTGGAGAAATTGAAAACTGTGCCTTTCATGGAAGTTTTTGTATAGAATAAAATTATTCATTTGTCATTGAGGTTATTAAAGCATTTTTGTACTTGATTTTCTTTATTGCTTTTGGATCGTTTAAAACGTTTTGAATATTTAAAGACTAAAAGTATTGAGTCCTTTCTGAAATAAGTGAAAAAAAAAACTTAAAGACCGAACTATCCCTAGTAGCAACGTCTGCCTTGTATGACAGAGGCCAGAGTCTGGCTCAGCATCTGCTCCCCCTAGTCAACCAGACTGGCGGGAGAAAAGATCAGACCAGACGAAGAACAGAATCTGGTGAATAAAGGAACCATATTCTGGTATTTAGTTTAAACACTAGTAATTAATGTAGAATATAAATAATGAAATTGAAAATCTAGCAATCGGAAATTTGAACGATTCACAAGTATGACCAAGCATGCAAGCTTATACGAAAACAGGTTATGTTTTTAATATTTCAGTGTGTCTCATCCAGGAATGTTGTGACGTCTTCGCAGTATATTCTCCCAGAAAGGGCTGGAATATAGTGTAAAACTATCATAGAAACCTATTTAGCACCATTTTACGTTATTTTAATGTTGTCTGGTGTATATCATGACCAGTCTGGGCCAGGATCTGCTATATCAGACCCTGGTGCCAGAACAGCACGCCAAAGCGGAACCAGCTGGGCGCCAGGCTGCAGACAGATTCTTTTTTTTCTGGCGCCCAGCTTGCGCCAGTCTGCAGTTCTTGCTACTAGGGATGTGACCCCGAAGGATTTTGGTACGCTAAAACCGAATCCGTTATCCAAATTGTTCCTATACGTCAGGCTTCTGAGATATCCTAGCCTGAAAGTGCAAAAATGGCTATTTTTAGCCATATTTGAGGCAATACGATCAGCAATTTTTTCTTCAGTTTCTCTTCGCCTTGCATTATTCCGCAATGCAATGTGAAACTAGAATGGTTACTGTGTGATATCTCGGAGAAAAAGATCGGTTCTGGATGGTCAGGAATGGAAATGGAAGATAAAAAAGAGTACTAAACGGTGGCGTTAGCAGTTTTTGAGGTCAAAAATTGCTGATCATGTTATATAGCCTCAAATATGGCTGAAAATAGCCATTTTTGCACATGCAGGTTAGGATATCTTGAAAACCTGACGTATCCCCACTAAAAAAAGTCAGAAATCGTCACAAATTGTCAGAAGTTTTGTCGATTCCTGAAAATCCTGAAAAATTCCTGACGAGTCTGACGATTCCTGAAGATATGCTAATTCACATCCCATCAGGTAGCTCATCGGCTAGGACCGCAGGTAGGCAACCCAAAAGGATTAAAAATTGAAAATAATTTTTTTTCAATCTTGCATGTACAGATTCAAAAATTAGAAATTCAGAATCCACGGGTTTCGACGATTTCAGGTACCTAAAATGTTTTCTAAAAAATTTAAAATTAGATCAAATATAATGTATCTTGTAAAGAGAAAGAGATACGTCTCAAAACGGACAAAATTGTCGGATTCACATTCAGAGTCATTCAATATGTAAACATTATTAATTAATTATAAGTAAAAAGAGAATATGCATAAATAAATATAAATAAATAATATACATAACCTGGGAAATATAAAAGGGATTAGGTTTTATGTCATTCCATTCTTGCACCCCTAATAGAAGTATTATCCTTCGAACCGAAGCTCTGACGATTTCTGAACATTTCTCACGATTTCTGACTTTTCCTGACGATTTCTGTCGAGAAACGTAACAAAAGTGGTCAGAAATGGTCAGAAGTCCTGACTTTTTTTCTGACGATTCTTGACTTTTTTTTAGTAGGGATAGAAAAAATTTGCATAACGGATTCGGTTTTAGGATACCGAAATCCTTCGGCCTGTGTTATTGTTTAATAACTGTTATTTCGCATTGAAAACTGAGTAAGAAAGTATTATAAAGTGATTGGATAAATTGAAAACTGTCCATTTTATGGAGATTTTTGTATTATAGAAAATCGCTTTTTGTCTCCAAGGTTATTAGAGAATGTTTGCACTTGACTTTTCTTTATTGCTTATTACCTTTGGATAGTTTATATTTCAAGTATTTAAAGAAAAAAGAATATCGATCCGTATTTTAAATAAATAAAATTTAATTTTACATTCATTCTACATACATTTTTTTTATTAAAGTCTCTCGAAAATTTTCAATTTGCCTTAGAACTACCCATTGGTCATCAGAAATACGTTTTCTTTAAAGAACATTGAGTTAAAAAATACTTGGCCGAGATTTTGTAACCAAGATCCAAGTGCATCGATAACGAAATGAGTTAGAGCACGCGGTAGAATACACAAGTTTAGGTAGTATAGGTAGGGTTCGAATCCTCAGCGAGTTAGATTTTTCAAAACGTTGAAGCGGGCGACTATATGTGTAAGCGACCGTATTGGTGAATTGTGTACTTAACAACTATAAAAAATGAAGATTATATAACAATAAGTTAGGGTATCACTTTTTTTTAGTTCAGAAATCGTACCTAATAAGATCCAATTAGAAAGTTCACAATTACCTAATAGAACACCACATAGAACCAGGAACAAAACCCACTTTCGAAAGTAATAGGACCTGATAGAAACCACATCCTCTTATGTTTCTATTCGGCTTCTAGTAGACATTTTCCTAGGAAATGCGAACGACATCAGATCCTAATAAGATCCCATTAGAAAGTTTAAAATTACCAAATATGAACCACACAGAAACCGGATTCAAATCCGATTAGGTTCCTCTTACGTTCCGCTTAGAAACCAATAGCTAATACGGTACGAGTGCCGAATAAAGACACATTAGATTCTAATAAGATCCAATTAGAAAGTTCACAATTACCTAATAGAACACCACATAGAACCAGGAACAAAATCCACTTTCGAAAGTAAAAGGACCTGAGAGAAGCCACATCATATTAGGTTTCTATTTTGATTCTAATAGGTATTTTTACTAGGGAGTGCTTGTCTCGCGTCCGTTTTCGCGTCAAAGATTGCTTCTGGTCAATTCTGGCAAAGATATGACATTCTAGAATCTAGATACGGCATGTGGTGGGGGCGGCCGAAATATGCAAGTTGGACGAAAACGGAACGTTTTGCCGTTTTCGGCTAAACCTTGTGTAGATTGGATCATGCATCTAACTACAGCTAACGTCCGTCTGATACACGCATCACGTATTCTAGGAGAACTGAGGAGAACTTTTTTAAAATTTGAATTGTTCCAACAGCCAAAATCACTAACAGTGGTGAGTCGACGACCTGGTTGCACCGGGTCGCTTACCAGGTAGTTTAGCACGTATTCTACAAGAAGTTTTTTAAAATTTAAATTGTTCCAATAGCCAAAAAAACTACTAATGATCAGTCGACGACCTGGGTGCACCAAGTCGCGCAGCAGGTAGTTCTGCACGTATTCCACGAGAACTTTTTAAAAATTTAAATTGTTCCAACAGCCAAAATAACTACTAATGATCAATCGACAACCTGGGTGCACCGGGTCGCGCATCAGGTAGTTTAGCACGTATTCTACGAGAACTTTTTTAAAATTCAAGTTGTACCAGCATCCAAAATAACTAACAGTGGTGAGTCGATGACAAGCATAAGGCGATCTCATCGAAGATCGGCGATCTGTGTTTATTTGAACTCGAGATGTTTGTTATCGTTAGAAGCTTAAGGGAAGTCTATGCATGTACACTTCGGTATATATACGATTTCTTTGACTCATTTTTTAACATTTTGAATATTTTATTAGTATTTTGAAAAATTCATATTCGATCTAACGTTTTAGTCATAGTTCATTCACATTTCAAAATCATTGAAAATGTCCAAATTTTGAGTACCGTTTATATTTTTTAAATAAAGCTTTGGAAGTTTCGGAAAATTTTTGTTTGGATTTTTCGTAATAAATTTTGTTGATTTTTTATTTTAAAAACAACTTAGAAATATGATGCAATTGAAAATATGATTTCATTAATTTCAATACTTAGTTTTCATTTCAATCCAGTTCTATCATTAATGATTTGAACATTTTTCGTAAACATATTCAGAGTTTGGGTATTTTTCAAGGAATAGGCACAATTTGTTTACGAAGGAGCCTAAGAATATCTTTCTGATTACACTTTCCTATTTTGCTTTATACATTTACAAGAATGATTAATTATTTAAACAATTTTGATTAAAAAATGAGGAGTTTGGCTATTTTTTAACGAATAGGCTCAATTGTTTACACAATTAGGTAAGAATATCTTTCCGATGACTTTTTTTACATAATGCTCTGAAAATTTCAAAGAATTAATTATTATCTGAACAACGTTGATAAACAAATCAAAAGTTTGACCATTTTTCAACGAGTAGGCTCAATTTTTTTACAAAATCAATAAAAGATGTTTTTAAAATAAATCTTTCCTATGTATGATGCTTTGAAAATTTACGGAGTCAACTAAGTATGTCTTTCCGAAGACTCTTTTTCTAGGTTTCTCCACAAATTGATATTTTGGCTAATTTCAGCGAATAGGCTGCATTTTTATATAGAATCAACAAAGAATATCTTTCAGATTACTTTTTTCTATGATGCTATGAAAAGTCTTTCGCGTACCTCTTTTCGTTATGTTGCTTTGTAAATGTGCAAGAATTAATAATGGTTTAAACCATTTTCCGAGGGGCTATTTACTCAGAAATCATGTAATTGCGACTCCGGAAATCGCAAGGAAATCCTTCGTGGAAATCCTGCACTCCCAGAGCAGTCACTGGGGAATCTCGGCAGTCAACGGAAATTTCAGATATTCTAGTTCGTACTTGAAGCTGTATTCACACGATTCGGGTTAAGTTAGTTATTGCTTAATTTATTCAGTCATGCGCAAGACGGTACATTCACTATCAAAGAAATTTGAAAGTTGTTTTCTTTTTTCCTTGTTCTGCATAATATTCACAGTAATTACATAATATATTAAAATAAGCAACTACAGGTTAACAATCCTCCTATTATTACTAATGTTTGCTTGTCCCCGTCAGAATATGTGTTCCGTCAAACAAAACTACATTGGAACCTGTGTGGGAACCCATATGGGATCCTTTTTTGAATTCCTGTCTCAAATTACGATGTGAGATAGGAATATAGGATGGGAATCTATACCGGTTCTTATTATGGGTTTCTATGAAGGTTCCTACATGGATGGGTTTGCAATTAATATTTAAGAAGTGCGGAGTAGTTTCCTATGAAAGCTACGGCTGCGCAGTATTTTTCGGAGGTTTTTAGATTGCTGACTATGCACCCAAGAATGCCAGAACAAATTTCATTTAAAAAAAGTTAAAATCCCATGTGGGATTTCATGTAGTAGCAATTCATAGGTTGCCTTAACGGTATTCATATAAGAATCCATGTGGAAACCCACAAAATATTCCCATCCCATCTCAGATCGTAATTTGGGACGGGAATTCCAAAAAAGGACCCCATATGGGTTCCCACATAGGTTCTAATGTAGTTTACTATGTACGCTTTTTCTGTAGGGCAAAAGGACATTGGTGTTCTTTCTCAATGGTTTATGGTAAATGAAAATGGATATTTGACATGATTTTTTTCTGATTTCGCCCATGGCTATATTAAAATAAGCAAATACAGGTTAACATTGTCTAGTCCTATTATTACTAATGTTTGCCTGTCACTTTCAGAATGTGTGTTCCGTCAAACAAAACACTTATTTAAAAAAATCCGCAGATAAAAGGCGTTTTCTTCTGTAAATATAAACCAGAACATAACTGTTACATTTTTAATGTTTTAGATATGTTCTTTGCATTTCAATAGTGCTTAAGGAAATGTACTTCCTATTAATTGTACTGTCGTGCTTTTATAGCAAAGCTATAAAAAGCCATTTTTTTGTTTAATTGAAAAGAAATATTAGGGTGGAAATTTAAAAAAGAATATTCAAGTTAAAGGCACATAAAAGAAACTTATTTTATAGGATAAAATGATTATCTATATATGTTTAATTTAATAAATCATCACTAAAAATGTATTTTGACTATTTATCTACTTTTCACAGAAAAACTGCTTACAATTTTTACACTCTGACTTTGTGGTATGTCTTAAACTTAGTAAAAACTTTCTAGATCAAAGCAACATTGATCTAAATTTGAGACTTCATTTGCTGAAGTTCAGAATTAAATCTCACATCAAAACCTATCCAACAAATTTTACAGAATTCAATCCTGGCAAATGCAAATACAATTTTAGTACTTACCTTAACAATTCAGTATTAATAATGTAACAATTTTAGGTATTTTCTTTTCAATATGTTTATTTTATTAAATAATCTATAAGATATATCGTGCCGTTATCGACAATTATAAAAATAACCTGAAGTATATAATCATATTTTAATAATACTACATTTTTTATTTTATCTAAGTCCTAAATTGTGACTTTGAAATTTTAATTAAATTAAAATAAAACGTCAATGTTTACATCTATAAAACCCATCCTCGTTTGGACGATTGCCGATTTCTTCTCGTGTTTTTTTTTCTTCGTTTCATCTAATAATAAACACATATACAAATTAATTTTATGATTCAATATTCTAATAATTTTTAAATTGATCAAATTATTTATGTGTGGTAACTAAGGTGATACACCTTACGTTCCGGAGACAGTTTCACGGCGTTGCTCAGGCATTCAAGCGAAGTCCCAAGCGGATTCCTTGGAACAATCCTTGGCAACAGGGTGGTCCAAAAAAATTTTTCTTAAACTTTTATGGGGACACCTCCCAAATTTGTTCGAATCCACCCAAAAATAAATCCATTCTTTTTGTTTTGAAAAAAAATGATATTTAGGGGTGGCGCAAGCCCCATGAAGTTTAACATGTATTTCCCGTAAGAAAAAAAGACGTTTTTGGAAATCTTATTCACAATCTTCAATATTATCTCAATCGAGTTGAAACTCAACATTTCTCTTCACAATTAGCCATAGAATACGAATAAAATATCACTTTTCAAAAACCAACACCATAAGTCTGTTTTATAGAGTCCCAAAGAAACCCCATAAGTGAAAAAATGGGTTTTGCGAGTTTTTGGCGCTAATTATAATTTTCTTGCGGTTTTTTTAATGCAAATTGTTTCTAATACGTAAAATATTAATTCATACTGAAAATTAGATATTTTCATGGATTGTTTAAACAAGTTATTATTGTTTTTAGCAATTTTCTCACAGATTGGAGTTAGAAAGACGCGGTTTTTTCACCAATTTTCCATTTGTTGTCCAATTTTGGATTAGAGGGAAGTGATAGTTCATCAATTTTAACAATAGTGATTGTTTAAACAATTTATTATAATTGTTAATAATATTATATTTGAATAATGCTAGAAAGATGCGGATTTTTTTAAATTTCTAGCTTTTTGTTCAATTTTGATCAGTAGTGAAGTAATAATAAATTCAAGTTAACAAAATAATTGTTTAAACAATTTATTATAATTATTAATAATATTATATTTGAATAATGCTGAAAAGATGCTTTTTTTTAATTTCTGGTTTTTTGTCCACTTTTCATTCGGAGTGAAGTAATAATGAATTCAAGTTAACAAAGTAATTGTTTAAACAATTTATTATCATTATTAATAATATTATATTTGAATAATGCTAGAAAGATGCAGCTTTTTTGTTGAAATTTCTGGCTCTCTGTCCAATTTTCATTTGTAGTGAAGTAATAATGAATTTAAGTTAACAAAATAATTGTTTAAACAATTTATTAGAATTATTAATAGTATTATATTTGAATAATGCTAGAAAAATGCGTTTTTTTTTAAATTTCTGGCTTTTAGTCCAATTTTCATTGGGAGTGAAGAGATCATAAATTGAAGTTAACAAAATAATTGTTTAAACAATTTATCATCATTGTTAATAATATTCTATTTGCTTAATTGGTAGAATGTTGTGTTTTTTTTCTGAAATTTTCAACTGTTTGTTTATTTTTTATTAGGCGTGACTTACTAATTAATCAGATTCAGCAAAAATAATTGTTCAAACAAATTATTATTATTTATGACTATGTTCACCTATATCGATTGAGCCTGATAGTTGCGGTTTTTGGGCAATTTTTACCTTTCTGTCCTTTTTTCACTTAGTGAGGTAATAATTAAATGAAGATAACAAAAAAGTTGTTCAAACAATTTAATATTGTTTATAACTATCTTTTCTTATATAAGTTCTAGAAACTGGCGGTTTTTTCTAAAATCTTCCACTTTCTTTCGCCTGCTTAATTACTAACAATTAATAAATAAATATTAGAGAAAACTATATTTGAAATAATCTCTTTCCTTTCCGTGAATATATATTTTTCTGAAATAAAACAGATATTTAAAATTCTTTGTTTTTGCCTCTTGTGTAAAATAGGTTTTTTTCTTTAAATTAATTTTTTTAAGCATTTGGAAAAGAGCAAAACTAATTCACTTAAAACAACAATACCTTTCGAAAAATCATTTTTGTTGTGGTTGACTTATTACTTGTTCATAAATAAAAAGGCGATGCAAAGTGAAAGATTTTAGAAAAAATCGCCACTTTCTAGCACTTATCTGAGAAAAGATAGTTATGAACAATATTAAATTGTTTGAACAACTTTTCTGTTAACTTTAATTAATTATTACCTCACTAGTGAAAAAAAGACAGAAAGGTAAAAATTGCCAAAAACCGCAACTATCAGGCGCAATCGATACAGATGAAGATAGTCATAAACAATAAGTATTTGTTTAAACAATTGTTTTTGCTGAATTTAATTAATTATCAAGTCACGCCTAATTAAAAAATAAACAAACAGTTGAAATTTTCAGAAAAAACCGCAACATTCTACCGATTAAGCAAAGAGAATATTATCAACAATGATAATAAATTGTTTAAACAATTATTCTGTTAACTTGAATTCATTATTACTTTACTCCAAATCAAAATTAAACGAAAAGCCAGAAATTTAAAAAAAACCGCAACTTTCTAGCATTTTTCAATTATAATATTATTAATGAGTATAATAAATTGTTCAAATAATTATTTTGTTAACTTTAATTCATTATTACTTCACTCGGAATGAAAAGGGGACAAAAAACCAGAAATTACAAAAAAAACAGCATCTTTTAAGCCTTATTCAATTATAATATTATTAATGAGTATAATAAATTGTTTTAACAATTATTTTGTTAACTTGAATTTATTATTACTTCACTACAGATGAAATATGGACAAAAAGCCAGAAATTATAAAAAAATCCGCATCTTTCTAGCATTATTCAAATATAATATTATTAATAATTAAAATAAATTGTTTAAACAATCACTATTGTTAACATTGATGAACTATCATTTCCCTCTAATTAAAAATTGGACAACGAATGGAAAATTTGTGAAAAAACCGCGTCTTTCTAACTCCATTCTGTGAGAAAATTGCTAAAAACAATAATAAATTGTTTTAACAATTCATTAAAATATCTAATTTTCAGTATAAAGTCATATTTTATGTATTAGAAACAATTCGCATTAAAAAACCGAAAAAAGTCATAATCAGCGCCAAAAACTCGCAAAACCCATTTTTTCACATATGGGGTTTCTTTGGGACCCTATAAAACAGACTTATGGGGGTGATATTTGAAAAGTGATATTTTATTCGTATTCTACGGCTAATTTTGAAGAGAAATGTTGAGTTTTAACTCGATTGAGATAATATTGAGGATTCTGAATAAGATTTACAAAAACGTCTTTTTTTCTTATGGCAAATACATGTTAAACTTCATGGGGCTTGCGCCACCCCTAAATATCATTTTTTTTCAAAACAAAAAAAAATGGATTTATTTTTGGGTGGATTCCAACAAACTTGGGGGGTGTCCGGATAAAAATTCATAGAAAAAATTTTCCAAAGCATTTTTGGACTACCCTAATGGGCAATCATGGGATTCACAAAGGAATCATTTATGAACTGCCGCATTCATGTTTTTCTGATTCCCTGATTTCTCAGTGAATAGCCCCTCGCCATTTCCATTTAAAACTTTAGAATTCAGCTATGTTTCAACAAATAGGCTATATTTTCTTACAGAATTAACTAAGAACATCATTCCGATTACTTTTTTATATGATGCTTTCCTAAATTTCCAAGAATTATGAATTATTTCAACAATTTTCATGAAGAAATCCAGAACTTGGCCATTTTTCAACGACTAGGATCAATTAGTTTAGTACATCAAGATTTCTATGATACTTTTCAAATATACAATAATTAATAATTATATAAAAAATATTCATAAACCAATTCAGAGTTTAGCTATTTGTCAACGAAAAGGCTACATTTTTTACAAAATTAACTAAGAATATCTTTCCGGTTACTTTTTTCTGTGATACTTCGTAACTTCTCAAGTATTATTAATTATTTAAACAATTCTTATAAACAAATTGAGTGTTTAGCTATTTTGAAACTAATAGGTTCAATTTGTTTAGGAAAGCAAGAATGTACGTATTTCCAATAAGACTTTCCTACGTTACTTTGCACATTTGCAATAATTATTCACTATTTGAATATTTTTCATAAATATATTCAGAGTTTGGGTATTTTTCAAGGAATAGACACAATTTGTTTACGGATTAAACCAACAATTGTCGTGGTATTTTGTTATAGATTTGTAAGACCGTGATTGAATAGACAGCAAAGTATGTAGTTGAACTCGGGACTCTCTCGTGTCGGCTTCCACGGCTACGCCATCTTAAAACCCCCCTTTCACCACCCAAGTCAAACTGGCCTTAACGGCATTACTATATTCTATATATATATATATATATATTATATACTATATTCTATACTATATTCTATGTTTCTTTGTCAATTCAAAATAATTATTGATTACTTGAACAATTTACATAAACAAATTCAGAGCTTGGTTAATTATCAACCAACAGACTACATGTTCTTTACAGAATTAACTAAGAATATATTTCCGATAACTTTGTTCTGTGATACTCCTGCTCGACATTAGTTAAAACCAAAGTTAAAACGCAGCGAATACACAACTCGGTCGTATGCGTCACAGATGATCATCCATCCGAGTGCTATGTGCGCTCGAAATGGCTTGACATCTGGACTCTTCTCGAGTCGAGATTATTGACTGTTATTCAGCATGGTGGGAGGGTATCCAAGCGAAGCCGTGTACAAATCAAAATTATTGAAGTAAAAATTAATTTCATGGTATTTTATTGAACTTCATTTCCAAATAAAATAATTACATGGAAATAAATGGGTCGCGCGTGGAGCGCGCGTTTGAGGCTCTAGTTTTATTTAAAACAAATTATTCACCTATGTTTGTCAAAAGTCACCCTATTTCTCCTCTTTGGCGATCATTTGAAGCTACATGAAACCTGCAACATCTTTCAAAATTCCTTCAAAAATCATGGAATATTACAAAAAATTTATAATTCCCGTAAAATCCTATAAAATCTGATAAAGCCCCCTGAAATACGTTGAAAATGTACTGAAATCTATTGAATCCCCTTGAAATCTCTTGAACTCTTCTGAAATATCTGGAAAACTCTTCAATTGTATTAATCCCTTGAAATGTAAAGAAATTCCTTATAATTTTATTAAACGCTGTAACAATGATTTTTTGTCCCCAAGATTATTGACAATTCTTACTCAATAAAAACTCTATTTAGGATTCATTCATCTGATATTGCCCAGATATTTTCTGCCAAGAAGGGAACAAATTTGTCGAGCCTTTTTTTTTCAAAATTAAATTTTTGCTATTTCGAGATGCTTTTTTTGTGATACAAATTTGTCATTACATGTACGCTCTTATACATAAAATATTAAATAAAGCAGTTCTTATAAACTTTTATGTGTCAAACGAAAATTAGGTCTTCTGTATAGATTCTGTATATATTGACACAAAAGTTTATAGAAACTTTTTTGCTACATATTCTATGTATAAAAGCGTACATAAAATTAAAAATTGTTATCGCCGAAATGTCGAAAAATCTAAATTTAGAGCGCATATCAGTAGGCCATAAATACCGAAAATTGATTTTCGGGAATATCTCCTAAAGGATGTATCTTATCACTAAAGTACTTCGTACATTATTTGTAGAAAATTTGATTACCTTTAAAATGAGCCCTATAATTTTCAAAAATATTGATTGGTTACCGAGATAGAGCGCATATTAGTGAAGTCAATTAGTGAAAAAATCGGTTTTCCGAGATACCTCCTCAGGAACGTATTTTATCCATAATATGATTATCGTTATTGGTAGAGGACTCAATTGCCTTCAAAATTAGCCCTTGAACGTTTAAAAATGTCCAATATCCACCGAGATAGAGCATCTCAACGCAGACCCTTTTTGATCATTTTTCACGAAAATCGTTGAAAATCAGTTTTTCAAAAATTTCTCATGTCTTAAGATGCTAAAAAAAAGTCGAATCAAAATCTGCGTTGAGGTCTACGTTGAGACGCTCTATCTCGGTGGACATTGAACATTTCCGAATGTTCAAGGACTCATTTTGAAGGCAATTGAGTCCTCTACCAACACCGATAATCATATTATGGATGAAATGCGTTCCTGAGAAGGTATCTCGGAAAACCGATTTTTTTCACTAATTGACTTCACTAATATGCGCTCTATCTCGGTAACCAACCAATATTTTTCAAATTTCTAGGGCTTGTTTCAAAGGTAATCAAATTTTCTACAAATCATGCGTGAAGTACTTTAGTGATAAGATACATCCTTTAGGAGATATTCCCGAAAATCAATTTTCGGTATTTATGGCCTACTATATTTTGTTGAAAATTTTTCTTTTGGTAGAAACTGAATATTCCTGGTTGAAAAATCATCATTGTAAGTTAAAAATTCAGCTATTTGGTTAAAACTTCGCTTTTTTGGTTGAATTCAACAGATTGAAAATTCTCTTTTCTTTTGTTGAAAATCAAATTTTTGAACTGAAAATTCAACGGGCTTTTGGCAGAAAAGTAATCTTTAATTGAATTAATTATATTATATAATTCATTTCCATATAATATAATTAATTAATTATATGAATAAAGAGTAATAAATAAGCCGAAATAGGGTGAAAAATTAATTATTTCGGATTTTGAATATCGCTTTCAACACTCTATCATTGAGGAAAATTATACATATATGTTATAAGATTTAATAATATAATACAGCAAATAATAATATTATAAACAACAATGAACGGCCCCTTTACTACAAAGCAAAACTAAATATTGAAGAAAAAAGCAGCTTTCTAGCATTTCTCTGAGAGAATATAGTTATCAACAATAATGAATTAATTATTAATTATTACCGCACTAAGTGAAAAGTGGACAAAAAATTTAAGAGTTCAGAAAAAACCGCAACTTTTCAGCACTTATCTGGGAGAAGATAGTTGTAAACAATTATAAATTGTTAAAACAACTATGTTTATTAACTCACATTATTTATTACTTTACTAAGTAAAGAGTGTGTGTAATGTTTAACATTTCAGAAGAAACCGAAACTATATTGCCTTAATAAAGAAGAAGATAGTTATAAGCAATAAGAATTTGTTTAAATAATTATTTAATCATTTTTAACCTCTGTCTAATTGAAAATTGAACAAAAAGTGAACATTTTTTTTTAAAACCCCGACTTTCTAACTGTATTCTGAGAGAAAATTATTAAAAACAATAATAAATTGTTTAAACAATACATTTGAACATCTAATTATCCGTATAAATTAGTATTTTAGGTATTGAAAACAATTTGCATTAAGAAATCCCTAACAAAATCATAATTCGCGCAAAAACTAGCAAAACCCATTTTTTCGGTTATGGGATTTTTTCGGGAAACTATAAAACAGACTTATGGGGGTGATATTTGAAAAGTAATATTTCATTCGTATTCTATGGCTAATTGTGAAGAGAATTGTTGAGTTTCAACTAGATTCAGCTAATGTTGAGGATTCTAAATAAAATCTACAAAAACGTATTTTTTTCTGATGGGAAATACATGTTAAACTTCATGGGGCTTGCGCCACCTCTAAATATCATTTAAACAGAAAATTGGATTTATTTTTGTGTGAATTCAAACAATTTTCCGGGCGTTATTCATGAAAATTCGAGAAAAAAAATGTCTCGACCACCCTAGTGTCACGTGGATTCAACCCCCCCCCCCCCCTCCCCCCAACCCCGTAAACTGTGTACGTGGTATATGGATTATATAAATACCAGATAGTTGCGACGTTCTTTCCCTGAACTTTTTTACTTTTTTTCCATTTTCTAATTAGAGTGACGTAATAATTAATTCAAGTTAAGAAAAATAATTTTTTAAACTATTTAATATCATTTTGCTTCCTCATAGAGGAAGCTTTGTAATGGTGACATTTTTCAAATTTTTTAAATTCATTTAATTGAACCCTCCCTAATTTAAAAATGTCTAATACAATGTTCTAAGCAATTGTCCGGATGTGTGTGTGTGTGGATGTGTGGATGTGTGGATGTATGGATGTGTGGATGTGTGGATGTGTGGATGTCACGCTTTTTTGTGAACACGATAACTAGAAAACGGTTGCAGATAAATTGATGAAATTTGGAGAGGTTATTTTCCTCACTAATATCTTGAAACTGACCAAAGGATTTCAAAAAATATTTAATGCATTTTTTTCTAGCACTCAATAATATTTTAAAAATCGGTTTTTCATAGCAAAACTTTTTTCATTCGCATAATTCAAAGTTGACGCAAGAATATAAAAGATGCCTTGGTTCGGGACGAATCGATTGACCTATAATATCAATACATTTTATTGAAGAGTAGGGAAGTTATGGTAATTTATATATTT
>CAKNXH010063059.1:44036-82494 GCA_932178445.1 Andricus quercusramuli
ATGGTAATTTATATATTTTGAAAATCGGTTTTTTATAGTAAAACTTTCTTCACTAGCATAATTCACAGTTGATGTAAGGATATAAAAGATTCGTTGGTTCGAAACGAATCCATTGACCTATAATAATAATGCATTTTATCAAAGAGTAGGGAAGTTATGGTAATTTATATATTTTGAAAATCGTTTTTTTATAGTAAAACTGTTTTTATTAACATAATTCAAAGTTGATGCAAGAACAGAAAATATGTGTTGATTCGAGATGAATCGATTGACCTATAATATTAAGACATTTTATTGGAGAGTATGGAAATTGTGAAATTGCATAATATTTGAAAACACGGTTTTTCATAGTAAAACTTCTTTTCAGTAACATAATTCAAAATTGATGCAAGAACGGAAAAAATCTCTTGATTCAAGGCAAATTAATTGATCTATAATAATAATAATACACTTTATTGAAGATTAGGGAATTTCTGCTCATTTATAATATCTGAATCATCAGGTTCAAACAGAAAAACTTTTTTCACCGACATAATTTAAAGTTGATGCATGAATAGAAAAGACTTTTTGATCATAAATTTTCAAATAGAGTAATATTATGACAAGTTTTGTGAAGAAATCGTAAAGCTGGGAAAGGGATAGGGTGCGACAGAACTTTTCCTTTCCCTTTTCCAGCTCAAAAAATTATTATTTCGAACCCAAGATTTGATTTGTCTGATTTGTCTTGTTATTTAAAACATTTTTGTATTATTCTGTAATTTTTCATTTTTGGTAAAATTCTATTTTTAAATTGAGCAAAATGAAGACTTCGGTTTGCCTATTATTGAAAAAAATAACTAATGCTTCCTCTATGAGGAAGCAAATACATTTGCTATCGGGAAGCAAAGTGCTCGTGAAATGAGCACCATATAATTATAAATACAAACAAAGTGGAAACACTCGAAATCGAATTCACAGCTAGTTTGATAATATTCTCTTTGCTTAATTTAATGCTAGAGAAAGTTGAGGGTTTTTCTGAAATTTTCAACTATTTGTCTATTATTAATTTTTTCTAAGATTTTAACTTTTTGCCCACTTTTCACTTAGTGCGGTAATAATTAATTTAAGTTAATAAAAATAGTTGTGTAAACAATTTATTATTGTTTATAACTATTTTCTCTTAGATAAGTGCTAGAAAGTTGCGGTTTCTTTCTTTTTCGTGAATATATTCTGCTGGACGGGGGCTGATATCAAAATATGTTCAATTACAAATCTTTCTTTTACGCTTTGCAAGAACTTCTTGCTGTAATGAAAAAAAAAACTTTTCCAAATCATTCACACACCTAGGTCTCCCACCTACTTCTAATTATTCCATTCTGTGCTTTTGTCTTTTGTGTAAGATAGCTTTTTTGGTGAAATTTGTTCATTTAAACATTGGGAAGAGAGCAACAATAATTCTTTTAAAGAATAAAATACTATTTAAAAAATGATTCTTGTTGAGGTTCACTTACTATATGTTAATAACTAAAAAGTCAAAGCAAAACTAAAGATAGAATAAAGAAGCAGCTTTCTAGCATTACTCTGAGAGAATATAGTTATAAACAATAATAAATTGCTTAAATAAGCATGTTTTTTAACTTAAATTAATTATTACCGCACTAAGTGAAAAGGGAGAAAAGGTTTAAGAGTTCAGAAAAAACCGCAACTTTTTAGCACTTATCTGAGAGAAGATAGTTATGAAAAATTATAAATTGTTTCAACAACTATGCTTGTTAACTTACATTATTTATTACTTTACTAAGTAAAAAGTGTGTAAAAAGTTCAACTTTTTAGAAGAACCTGCAATTATATTGCATTAATAAAGAAGAAGATAGTTATAAAAAATGAGAATTTGTTTAAATAATTATTTATCATTATCAATCAATCACTTAACTCACTCCAAGGGAAAAGTGAACGAAAAATGAAAATTCCAGAAAAAACTGCAATTTTTCAACATTATTCTGAGAGAATATTATTAACAATAATAATAAACTGTTTCAACAATTATGCTTATTAGTATTAATGAATAAATTCATTCATTCACATTTCTCTAATTAAAAATTGAACATAAAGTGGAAATTTTTTGAAAAAACCGCGACTTTCTATCTCCATTATACAAAAAAAATGCTAAAAACAATAATATTGTTTAGACAATTTAGTTAAACATATAATTATGAGTATAAAGTTGTAGTTTATGTATTAGGAACAATTTAGAACTCGGTATTGTCAATTTAAAAGCGAGTGTGAATTTTGTAGGTTACTTTTAATTTCTGACAATTTTCCCTGGCCCTAGTTATAAAAAAAGATGCAATTATTGAATTTTTTTTAGGTAAAATCAGACAAAAAAGGAGCAAAATGGTAAAGAAATCCAACAAACTCACCCATTTTTATGTAATTCTTTATAATTTGTGTTTCCATACAATTGTGTTAAGTATTTACGACACGCGCCAACGTTTTTGACTTTACTTGACTTAAGGGTATATGCACGACCGAGCGAGAGAGAACACGAACGAATGAACAAAGGAAAGAATAATAAAAACAAAGAGGCACGGGGGTTTGGTAGGTAGGTTTGATAGGATAGGTTAGTTAGGTGGGGAGGGAAAGCTCAGGCACTTGCGAAACAAAGAATTCTTACCTGACGCGTCCACTCGCTGTATAAACAATTTATTCATCATACAAGGAAGGGTTTCGTAGCCCCTTAAGCTTAAGGCGTAGATTTCAGTCTTAACAGAATCTTAAAAATAAATATTTTTTAATTTTGCACACAAAAATTTGGAAACGAATTTGTGGGGAAAAAAGGTTGAAACAAAAAATGTTGAGAACAAATTTTTTTGAAAAAATTGGTTAAAAAAAACATTTTAGAGAAAAATTTTTTTGAAAAAATTGGTTTAAAATAAAACGTTTTGGAGAGAAAAACTTTTTTGAGAAACATGTTTAAGAACAAAAAATGTGGAAAAAAAATTTCTAGAACAATTTTGTTGAAAAAAATTGAAGAAAACAAATTTTTTGAAGAAAATTGTTGAAAAAGATGGTTTGAAAAAAAATGTGAAAAATGAAAAAAAAAAATTTTGCGCTTATGTCCTTTTGCTGTGCCAAATATTTATTGATATTAATGGAATTCACGGAATTCATGGAATTCACGAAATTCATGAAATTAACGGAGCCATATCACGCTGAAAACACCAGTTCTCGTTAGATCACTAAAGTTAAGCAGTGTTGGGCGCGGTTAGTACTTCGATGGGTGACCGTTCGGGAATACTGCGTGCTGTTGGCTCGTCGAGGGTATGGTGAACCCACACTTGTAGTTATTTTAGTACAAGAAACTATCCAACTAGAAACACTACCCGAATCGGGTGGTGTCACGCCAACCCCGAAAGAGAAATGGCTTAATGGTATACATAATGTTATACATGGAATTCACGAAATTCACGGATTTCATGGAATTCATGGATTTCATGGAATTCACGGAATTCACGAAATTCATGGAATTCACGGAATTACGAAATTCATGGAATTCACGGAATTCATGGAATTCACAGAATATGTGGTATTCATAGAATTCATGGAATTCACGGAATATGTGGTATTCATACAATTTATTGAATTAAAGGAATTCGCGGAATTCACGAAATTCAAGGCATTAGCGGAATATGTGAAATTCATAAAATTCGCGGAACAAAAGGAATTCGCAGAATTCAAGTAATTAACGAAATTCAAGGTATTAACGGAATTCCAGGCATTTAAGAAATTCAGGAAATTCACGGAATTCACAGCATTCACAGAATTCGCGGATTTCAAGGAATTCATGAAATTTCTTCAAATCTTGGAATTCCATAACTTCCTTGAATTACATGAATTACGTGAATTCCTATTCCAACAGTAAATTCCACTAAAACATTCTTTCCAAGTGTCATTTCTGCGATGCGTCTGAGAGGCCCCTGGCGGACCGAACGAACGGAGCGATGTGGATACTATAAGGATACGCTGTAGCGTTTCCGCTCCGTTCGTTCGGTCCGCCAGGGGCACAAATTTAATAAAAATACATTTACAAATTGAATAAAGTTTAGTTGAATTCAAACTTTAAATAAACAGCTATTTTGAATGGAAATACTCTATTACTTTTCAATTTAATTTCAAATAGGAATCATTAACGGCTTAAAAATTATTCGTTTAAAAGCGTGCAGTTTCAAATTCCTCTCGTATAAAAACTTTTTAATATCGAAGGCTTTTAATTTAAGCCAATTTTTGAAGGGTCCAACATTTTTACATAAATCGTAAATATCTTGGAAATTGTTTAAAAGATTGGAGAAGTAAGAAAAACTTTTCAATTGGAAAATATTGATTTTTAAAGGACAAGTAGCTTCAAGCATTAGAAGGCTATGCGTAAATCATTTTCAACTATCTTTTTTTTTAATTCGATAGGTTTAAGATTAAAATGGAAAATTTTATAATTTTACAATAAATATTTATTTTAATTACATGTTCCTAGATGACAGTTTTGACTTGTCATGTTTGATTGTAATTTTCACGTTATGTCTAATTGACTAATGCTTTATGAACTGCAGTTAGAAAAATGCTACAAAAAAAAATATGAAAGAGCGGAATTTAACTTTGGTTTTTAATAACGTCCTTTGCAAAGAAGTATAAAATTTTTGAAAGTATAAGTCTAACAATACAGTGCCAGATAGCGTATTTTTTGTTTTGATCCTTAATTATGTTGGAACATTAAATTTCTTTCAACATTTTTTGTAACTATGCAACAATAAACATTTTAAAGGCTTTTTTTTAATGAAAAACTCGGGTTATCCGCATGATTGTCATTCATTTTCTTGAAAAAACCTTTTTTGTTAATGAATTCATTAAGGGATCGTCCATATATCGATGGGTTCTACGAATATTAGGCTATTGTTCGGTTACCGTTAAGAAAGCGACTATCGTTCAATTACGGATAAGAATTAGTCTATCGTTCCCCTACGGATAAGAATTAGTCTAACTTCATTTTTTAAGAAATTCAGTGAACAAGTAGAAGTGGTAAAAGAAAAAAAATCTTTAAAAGTGTCTTGTTTTTAAAATTATAGGAGCCTTAATTACGTTACAAACTGTAATACAAAATACTGGAGTTTTGAATTTGTAGGAAATGTTCCGACGAATAATAGGCTATCTTCTATACAATAGCATCTCAAATGTAAATTTCTCAGATAACACAGCCACACAAAATAACTCTTTTCAGGCCTGGAGGCCAGGCCATGTTTATTATATGTTTTTGGGGGCACTGAATCCGAATCCGAGGTCCTAAAAAAACCCAGCACGTCAGGGTTCTGACATAACCTCAAAAAACTTCATAAAAAATCCTTCTTCGGGTCTGGAGGTCCGGCCTTGTTTACTATATGTTTTTGGGTTCGCTAAATCCGAATCTGAGGTCCAAAGGACCCATGCACATCAGGATTCTGACATAACCTCAAAAAACCTCATAAAAAATATTTGTTTGGGTCTGGAGGTCAGGCCATATTTACTATATGTTTTTGGGGTCGCTGAATTCGAATCCGCAGTCTCAAAAACTCCAGCACGTCCAGGTTTTGATTTTCAAAGGAACTTCTTAAATTTATTCATCCGCCTTCGTATTCAGCGATCCTAAAAACATATAATAAACATGGTCTGACTTCGAGACCCGAAAAAAGATTTTTCATGAGGTTTTTTGAGGTTATGTCAGAACCTTGACGTTCTGGGGGTTTTTGAACATCGGATTCGGATTCAGCGACCCCAAAAGCATATAATAAACTTAGTCTGACCTGCAGACGAGAAAAAAAGATTTTTATAAGGTTTTTTGAGGTTATATCAGAACCCTGACGTGCTGGGGTTTTTTCGGACCTCGGATTCAGATTCAGCGACCCCTAAAGTATATAGAAAACATGGTCTGATCTCCAGACCCAAAAAAAGATTTTCAAGAGGTTTTTTGGAGGTTATGTCAGAACTCTGACGTACTAGGGTTTTCTGGACATCAGATTCAGTTTCACCGACCCCAAAAAGATATAGAAAACATGGTCTGATCTCCAGACCTAAAAAAATAATTTCTATGAAGTCTTTTGAGGTTATGTCAGAACTCTGACGTAGTCGGGTTTTCTAAACATCAGATTCAGATTCAGCGACTCCAAAAACATATAGAAAACATGGTCTGATCTCCAGACCCAAAAAACGATTTTTTATCATGTTTTTGGAGGTTATGTCAGAAACCTGACGTACTGGGGTTTTTTTGGACCTCATATTCAAATTCAGCGGCCCCAAGAACATATAGTAAACATAGTCTGACCTCTAGACCCGAAAAAAGATTTGTTATGAGGTTTTGGAGGTTATGTTAGAACCTTGACGTTCTGGGGTTTTTTGAACATCGGATTCGAATTCAGCGACCCCAAAAACATATAATAAACATAGTATGACTTTCAGATGAGAAAAAACATTTTTATAGGGGGTTTTTGAGGTTATATCAGAACCCTGACGTGCTGGGGTATTTTTGGGCCTCGGATTCGGATTCAGTGACCCCAAAAGCATATAGAATACATGGTCTGTTCTCCAGACCCAAAAAAATATTTTTCATAAGGTTTTTGGAGGTTATGTCAGAAACCTGACGTACTGGGGTTTTTGGACCTCATATTCAAATTCAGCGGCCCCAAGAACATATAGTAAACATGGACTGATCTTCGAACCCAAAACAAGTTTTTTATGAGGTTTTTTGAGGTTATGTCTGAACCCTGGCGTGCTGACGATAATAGCAAATAAATATTTTTAGTTCATTCACTTTTTCACAATTTATTGTGAAAATATTGTATTATTTTCTAATTGATACATATATACCTAAAAGTTCCTAAAATCCATTTTCCATAATGACATAACTTATAGGTTATGTTTGGAATTTTATCCAGACAAGTTTGGCATAAGACAGAAAACTGTAATCAACAAGATAATGAATTAATATTTCTATTCATGAGCATCTTCAAAACAATATTTTCAATTTTTAATTAATTTATTCCTGAAAATATTACAAAAATGACGAACAAGACAGACTGCCGAACAGAAAACTGCACATTTTTTGTCATTGCTGCGACCGAGAAGAGATTTATTTTCAATAATTAATTGAAATCATGGTATAAATATTATTACTTTCAAAATTTGTTTACTTATTTTCAGTTCTTGATTTGATTCACGAATACAAAATTTCATTTCTTTCTCCTGAAAACTTAGCTAAATGAATTTAGACTAGTTCTTATCCGTAGTGAAAAGATAGACTAATTCTTATTCGTAATGGAACGATAGTCGCTTTCTTAACGGTAACGGAACAATAGTCTAATATTCGTTAGATTGATGATGGAATAGAATGATGTTGTTTGTCTGAGTAATATAACATTATAAAAAATTATATATTGGTGGAATTGACATACTTCAGACCAATAAAAAGGTAGATTTGATGTTGATAACCTTTATTCAGCTGCCGACGTTTCGAAAACAAATTTGTTTTCCTCATCAGGACAAAGTCAAATTAAAAAATTTCCAAAGTTCATCATAAAAACATCATTGATTATGGATTTCTCCTTCTCTTCATCTCTATAAAAATATATAATAATATTAGTTTAAATTAATATCATTTAAATTGAAAAAAATTTAATTAGATTCAAAAAATTTTGTAGGTTAGAAATTGTAATTATAAATTTTACCTTATAGTTCTTCATATTTTACTTAAAATTTTTATTCATTCAGTTGTAGACTTCAATTTAATTTACAAATATTTTTTAAATTATTGTTATTCAAGCTTTAAATTTTGTAAACTTAGTTATGAAGTCAGAGACTTCATAACTTTTTCGCTCCATTTTTGCGAAGAGTAATATAGAGAAAGAGAGGAAGAGAAATCTTAACAAGGATAGAATTAGCATAGACGTGTCATCGATTTATATCATAAGGTACTACAGTTTCTATTTAATTCTAATTACTATAATAAAAATTGACATAGTTGTAAAATTAAATATTATTAATAACCTTATACATTGTTTTGAAATTCAAAATATTACTATTACTAATTAGTTGAAAATGTGAACCTATATTAAAATAAAAAAATTTCTTTATTTAAAAAAAAAAAATTTTTTTATTTGGATAATAATAAAAAATTCATCAATTTAGAATTTTGAAAGAATTCAATTTATCATTCATTTTAAATTAGAGAATCCAAAATTATATTATATATTGGACTATAATTATTAAGATCTGATATTATATTCAAACAATTATTACTATTTTTCTTTATAAAAAACATTTCTGCTATTAATCTTTTGAATTCATTAGGTTCGTGATGTAAAACTAAAACATTATCCCAATCAATCAAATGTCCTGTTTCAACTTGATGTTTTGCTATGACTTTATGGTTTTTTGGATTTTGTCTAAAATTATCATGATGTTCTTTTATTCTTGTAGCAAGTAATCTACTTGTTTGACCTACATAACATTTTTCACAATTTAAACATTGAATTTTATATACTACATCAGTAAGTTGTAAATTATCTAATAAATCTTTTCCTAATTTTATGAATTTATCAAGTTTAGAGTCAATTCTAAAATTTGCTTTAATATTAAAATCATTTAAAATTCTTTTAATTTCAAAAGATAACTTACCATGAAAAGAAATTGATACTATTGGTTTAAAAATTGAATTTCTAACTATATTAGTATTATTTTGGTTGGATAAAGAATTTGTAATTGATTTAATTTTATTGTTAACATGTATTTGAACAAATTCTGTTGGGTAATTATTTAAATATAAATTTTGTTTAATAAATTCAATATTTGAACTGTGAAGTGATTTATCTGATAATTTTAAAGCTGTATCTATAAGATTTTTTACTATTGAAATTTTATGCTGTATTGGATGGTTTGAAAGAAAATTTAAATATCTACCAGAATAAGTATTTTTACGAAACCAGTCAGTGATGATATTGCCTGAATCAGTTTTTATAACTTTAATATTTAAAAAAGAAATAGAATTATTACTTTCTATTTCATGTGTAAATTTAAGCCTTGGATGATAAGAATTAAATTGATTTATAACGTAACGTAGTTTATCTTTAGGTAATATAATGAAAGTATCATCAACGTATCTAAAATAAGTGTGTAAAGTAAAATTTAAATTTTTTATTACATGTGATTCAAGATCTTGCATAACTAAATCAGCTAAAGTTGGAGAAATAGGAGAACCCATAGGTGTTCCAAAAATTTGTCTGTAAAAATTGTTATTAAATTTAAAAACTGTTTGTTCCATTAAAAATTTTATTCCTTCTTCAAATTTTTCTATAGGTAAATCTGTATAGTTTTTTATATAAATCCATCTACTTAAAATACTATTAATAACTAAATCAATTGGCACATTTGTGAATAATGAAGAAACATCTAAAGAAACCATGATATGATCAGATGGAATTGTTTTATTAATAATTTTATTTTTAAATTCAAAAGAATTTTTTACTTGATATTTTGGTACTATTAATGCTTTTTTAAGAATGTTATTAAAAATATTACCCATTTTATAAGTAGGTGAGTTTATTAATGAAACTACAGGTCGAAGTGGGCAATTATGTTTATGAACTTTAGGTAACCCATATATTCTAGGAATGTTAGTATCATGAACTAAAATATCTTTTCGTAATAATTCTTCACCTAAATATCCATCAATTCTCCAAGAATTTAACAATTTAAATGTCTTATTTTTTAATTCTTTTTCAGGGTTCTCATTTAATTTTTCATAAGTTTTTGTGTCATTTAATAATTCTTGCATTTTTTTATTATAAGATTCTTTTTTTAGTATTACTGTAATATTACTTTTATCGGCATGAGTTATCAATAATTGTTTATTAGCTTTAATAAATGTTTGTGTTTTATTAATGTTTTTTGCTAAAATTCTATCAACTTCTGTAATTTTATTATTTTGTAAGAAATTTTGTGCAGTATTAATTATTCTGTGTCTTAATAAATCACGATGTTCAATATTTTCTATTAACCCAATATTTGACTCTATATCTTTAACCATATTCATAATTATTTTACTTTTATTTGTTAAAAAGGAGGAACTAAATTTGTTCCCTAACCTTAAAATGTCATTAACATTGTCCGGAATATCAACATTACTAAAATTTATTATCCAAGGATCTTTAGCATCACAGTTATTTGTATCTTTATGCTTATTTATATTGATAGGTACTTGAACTTTACTTTCAATTTTTAAATTTTGAAGTTTTTTTTCCAATCTTTGTTTATTTTTTGAATTATTTTTTGAGGTATTTAGTTGCATTTCTAAAATGTTTGTATATATATTAGTAGGTAATGAATTTCTCAATTTTATTTTGATGTTATTAAAATTTTGTTTCAAATATTGTAAATGGATATTTAAGTCTTTTATTTCATCATTAAGCAAACGATGTTCTAAAGATTCTACTATGAAATTAACATGATTTTTTGCACTGTGACTAAAAAAATTGTAAATTTCTAACATTCCTAGTAGCATTAGTAATATTCTTTGGTAATAAATTGGTAATAAATTTTACCTAAAGTTACCTAAAGTTACCTAAAGTTCATAAACATAATTGCCCACTTCGACCTGTAGTTTCATTAATAAACTCACCTACTTATAAAATGGGTAATATTTTTAATAACATTCTTAAAAAAGCATTAATAGTACCAAAATATCAAGTAAAAAATTCTTTTGAATTTAAAAATAAAATTATTAATAAAACAATTCCATCTGATCATATCATGGTTTCTTTAGATGTTTCTTCATTATTCACAAATGTGCCAATTGATTTAGTTATTAATAGTATTTTAAGTAGATGGATTTATATAAAAAACTATACAGATTTACCTATAGAAAAATTTGAAGAAGGAATAAAATTTTTAATGGAACAAACAGTTTTTAAATTTAATAACAATTTTTACAGACAAATTTTTGGAACACCTATGGGTTCTCCTATTTCTCCAACTTTAGCTGATTTAGTTATGCAAGATCTTGAATCACATGTAATAAAAAATTTAAATTTTACTTTACACACTTATTTTAGATACGTTGATGATACTTTCATTATATTACCTAAAGATAAACTACGTTACGTTATAAATCAATTTAATTCTTATCATCCAAGGCTTAAATTTACACATGAAATAGAAAGTAATAATTCTATTTCTTTTTTAAATATTAAAGTTATAAAAACTGATTCAGGCAATATCATCACTGACTGGTTTCGTAAAAATACTTATTCTGGTAGATATTTAAATTTTCTTTCAAACCATCCAATACAGCATAAAATTTCAATAGTAAAAAATCTTATAGATACAGCTTTAAAATTATCAGATAAATCACTTCACAGTTCAAATATTGAATTTATTAAACAAAATTTATATTTAAATAATTACCCAACAGAATTTGTTCAAATACATGTTAACAATAAAATTAAATCAATTACAAATTCTTTATCCAACCAAAATAATACTAATATAGTTAGAAATTCAATTTTTAAACCAATAGTATCAATTTCTTTTCATGGTAAGTTATCTTTTGAAATTAAAAGAATTTTAAATGATTTTAATATTAAAGCAAATTTTAGAATTGACTCTAAACTTGATAAATTCATAAAATTAGGAAAAGATTTATTAGATAATTTACAACTTACTGATGTAGTATATAAAATTCAATGTTTAAATTGTGAAAAATGTTATGTAGGTCAAACAAGTAGATTACTTGCTACAAGAATAAAAGAACATCATGATAATTTTAGACAAAATCCAAAAAACCATAAAGTCATAGCAAAACATCAAGTTGAAACAGGACATTTGATTGATTGGGATAATGTTTTAGTTTTACATCACGAACCTAATGAATTCAAAAGATTAATAGCAGAAATGTTTTTTATAAAGAAAAATAGTAATAATTGTTTGAATATAATATCAGATCTTAATAATTATAGTCCAATATATAATATAATTTTGGATTCTCTAATTTAAAATGAATGATAAATTGAATTCTTTCAAAATTCTAAATTGATGAATTTTTTATTATTATCCAAATAAAAAAATTTTTTTTTTTTTAAATAAAGAAATTTTTTTATTTTAATATAGGTTCACATTTTCAACTAATTAGTAATAGTAATATTTTGAATTTCAAAACAATGTATAAGGTTATTAATAATATTTAATTTTACAACTATGTCAATTTTTATTATAGTAATTAGAATTAAATAGAAACTGTAGTACCTTATGATATAAATCGATGACACGTCTATGCTAATTCTATCCTTGTTAAGATTTCTCTTCCTCTCTTTCTCTATATTACTCTTCGCAAAAATGGAGCGAAAAAGTTATGAAGTCTCTGACTTCATAACTAAGTTTACAAAATTTAAAGCTTGAATAACAATAATTTAAAAAGTATTTGTAAATTAAATTGAAGTCTACAACTGAATGAATAAAAATTTTAAGTAAAATATGAAGAACTATAAGGTAAAATTTATAATTACAATTTCTAACCTACAAAATTTTTTGAATCTAATTAAATTTTTTTCAATTTAAATGATATTAATTTAAACTAATATTATTATATATTTTTATAGAGATGAAGAGAAGGAGAAATCCATAATCAATGATGTTTTTATGATGAACTTTGGAAATTTTTTAATTTGACTTTGTCCTGATGAGGAAAACAAATTTGTTTTCGAAACGTCGGCAGCTGAATAAAGGTTATCAACATCAAATCTACCTTTTTATTGGTCTGAAGTATGTCAATTCCACCAATATATAATTTTTTATAGTCTAATATTCGTAGAACCCATCGATATTACGTAAGACGTTTTTCTATTGTTTATATCGTTGTGTCTTTCTCAACTTCACAGCAATTTTATTCTCGTCTTTATTTAAACAAAAGAAAAACGTCTTACGTAATATATGGACGATCCCTAATTTATAATCCATAGGGTAAGAGCACCAGTTATTGGCACCTTAAGAGGAAATTTAGACTTTAGGAAAAAAATAAACACATGAAATATTGAATTCTGAAATAGTGATAATTATACCGGTACTCCAAATTTAATGCAGAATACACTGGAATGTTGAATTATTATTCAAAGTTGAAAAAAACTTGAAAAATTATTAAAAATAAGCATGTAGTCCCAAAATTTTAGTGTTTGGCACTGCTAACCCCAGTTATTGGCACCCCTCGTCACCAGTGATTGGCACTACACTCACATAACCTCTTCAAACTTCTGTAATTGCGTTAAAACATTGATAAAAACGAATTGTGCATCTGAAAATATAAAATAAATTTTCTATTAATAATTCTAAATTCAGTATTTTATAAATTTTGTTTTTGGACAAGCCAAATCTTTGAAAGCAGCTATAAAGCCTAGCCATGTCACATATGTGTTCTTTGGCATATGTTTTTCTTTCCTCAGAGATACTCTCTGACGGGAAAACATATGGCAATAAATAAAATAAAAACCATAAATGTTACTAATTTTCTCATTTTCTACTTTAAACTAGAAAAATTAAGAAACAAATTCAAACATGGATATATAAATATAGTTAAAATAAATCATCCACCGATTAAATAAAAACTTTGGCTATTTATAATAACATGAATTCCTGCGTAACATTTAAAACACTGTACGACAATATTATCAAACACAATATGTATAAAGATAATAAAATTCTATTTATAATTTAAATAAAACCAATATTTACCTATACTTCGAGGCCTAAAAAGAATAATAAATTAAATGAACAGAACTTTGGAGGTTACGATTAACGGGATATAAATGACAGCTTCATTTATTATAATTATTAGCTACTTTTTCGTCTACCTAGTAACGACTTTTGTTGTTCCGGCACTTTTAGTACTTCATTTTATCAGAAATACGTGAAATAGCTCATGTCAACACAAGGTCTTGAGATTACATAACCTTACTTTTTTTCCGGCGAGGCAGGGTTGCCAATGAATGAAATAATTCCCGAATTGCATGGTCTGGTCATTGGCACTGGGGTGCCAACGACTAGAGACCATACTTTTTGTATTCATTTCCATTGGCACCCCCCTAAAATTAATAAATAAATTATCGCCGAGGTTCATTCCTTATTTTTATTATATTGCAAGTATTTCTTTTCAATAATCACAAAAATTGGAACAGATTTACTTGTTCACAACGTTGTTTGAACAAAATTAAAAAATGTTGTCAGCTAAAAATTTTCTTTAGAAAACCGGATAAATTCTTGGCACCCTAAGAACTGAAGTGAATTCATTATTTTATAACTAAATTTGACATTATTTTGTATGAATTATATATGTCGGTACACGCAGAAATAATGGTAGAATTAAAATAATACCAGCAAAATACGATAAATGTTTGCATTTTCTTAAAATTTAACAAAAATGAGAGAGGGTGCCAATAACTGGCGCAGTGCCAACCACTAGTGCTCTTACCCTAAGTATTTACATTTTCAAACAAGAAAATGAAAGTGAATGGAATAATATTGAAAATGGAATTTTTTGTTTATATTCTCATTTGGAAATTTCTATAAAACTTTTGAATAAAATGATTAAAATTTAAAGTTTAAGTTAAGGAAAAGTATTAAGATTTAAAGTTTAAACTTGTTTTTCTCGAAAAATACAGAATAATAAAATTAAGAAAATAATTCAATTAAAGTAGATACAAAACTGTGGAAACTTATACTTCTAAGTACGTATATATTCATTAAAATTTTTAGTAATTACAATTTCAAAAGAAAAAACGTATTTCATTTGCTCAGAGTTTCGAAACTAAGAAAGTTAAATGAAAACGGCGTTAAGTTTCTGAAAAAATATAGACTATTGAAGTACATAATTATTCTGTACATTTCTAGGGATGGATTCAATATTATTTTTATAATTACAGTTAACAAAAATGTAATTAGCTCAGACCTTGAAACTACAAAAATACAAAATTAATATTTTTGAAGGTAGGGCCTGGGGTGGGCCAAAAATACGAAATTGTTTAAAATCGAAAATAGCTAACATTTAAACGTTAAAAGATATTACGTGCTATTGCAAATACAGAAATATAATGCATTAATGACTTTTTTTTTAATATGATGACTTTAATTTTGCAAAAAATGGCAGATTCCATTATTTTTCTCGCACAATTTACTCTGAATTGGATAACTTTTTTAGATGAAATTTTAGATTAGATTTTAGATTTTTCCGCGAAACTAGATATTTGTTCTGATCAAACCTTTTCAGATCTCAGCTATGCGCGCGCCTTCGGCGCGCGCATGTACGCCTCGTACTGCACACATCAGCCTCGGACGTCAAAGCCGTGGTTTGCTGAGTCGTGACACAATATACTATTGTTGAAAATTTAACAATTTTCTTTAAAAAACATCATTATTTGCAAGTTCAACTGTATTGTTAAAAATTCGTCTTTTTGGGTTAAAAATTCAACTTATTTCGTATAATACTAAGCTTTTGTTTAAAATTCATGTTTCGTTGCTGATTAGTCAACTGAAATATTTTGTGGATGAAAAATATTTTTTCTGTCTTTTTAATTTGAAAGTTTTTTTTTTTTTAGTAGAAATATTGCATCTTTCTTGGACAAAAGTGCAATTGTTTTGTTGAAAATTCAACTATTTCCTAGAAAATTTACTTTTTGTTTAAAATTTGTATTTTTCTGTAGAAAAGTTGATTGAAATCCTTTTTGGTGAAAATTCAACTCTTTTTTGAAAATTTGTCTTTCTGATTCCAAAATGCACCTGCTTTAGCAGAAATTACATCTTTCTCGGATAAAAATGCAACTGTTTGGTTTAAAATTCAACAATTTTGTTGAAAAGTCATACTTTTTGGTTGTAAATTCTGCTTTTATGTTGAAAAATTAACAATCTTGTAGGAAATTTAATTTTTGGATAAAAATTGAACTATTTGGTAGAGAATTCAACTATTTCGTTAAAAATTCATCTCTTTTGGTTGAAAAAATTCATCTTTTTGGATAATAAATTTAATTTTTTTTCGTAGAAACTCATTTCTTGGTGGAAAATTCGTATTTTGATTGTAAAAAGTCAACTAAAATCTTTTTTAAAAGAAAACTCAACTATTTTTTTTTTAAATTTATCTTTTTGATGTATAAATTCATTTAGTTTGTTAGAAATGTTTTTTTAAATGAAAATGCAACTTTTTGGTTAAAAATTATTCTTCCTTGCTTGAGGGTTCAACTATTTTATTTGAAAGATATGGTTGAATCACTTGGTTAAGAAATCATTTTTTTGTTGAAGATTTATATTTTTAGTTGAAATTCATTCATTCAAATAAAATTATAAACGCATTTATCTGCAGGAATGATGTACGAAGAAGAGCCTTCTCGTTAAAATAAGCAAAAACTAAAGAACATTTTTTTACCCCCCTCCCACCCCTTTACAAACTCCAGACATGCATAATATTGGCTGCGCCGACCCTGACTCGGCCAATATTCTAACCCTTTTTATTCGACAAAATTTGCTTATTTTCGGTTACATTACTTCGGCCATGACAAACATCATCCTTTTGCGACAAACTTCATCTAATTTTGTAGCCAAATAATACGGTTTCTTTAAAAAATATATTCATGTGGTTTAAAACAAAATACTGAAGGGCACATAAGGCACATACTTTTCTCCTATTCTCATAACATTTATCTGCATAATCATTTCACAAACTATTGTGACATGATGGAATATGAAAGTCACTCAGAGAAAAAGTTGTTCTGAAACAAATGCATCGTGTTCTTGCGTGTTCTGGTTTAAACCACGTAAATGTATTTCTTATACAAAACTGAAGCATTTGGCTGCAAGATTATATAAAGTTTGTGCCAAGACTATGATGTTCGCTGCAAACAGATTTTTTTCGGGCACAAATGAAAGTCCTATCAACACAGAAAAAACTTAGGGTAAATAGTGTTGCAGGTAACTTCGTTTTTTACCTGTTCGTATTGGTAAAACACAAATATTACCCTCGATGGGCAGAAACTGTCTTTTGTTCTCATAAAAGTTGTCGCCACCTTCTTGAAAATTGGAAGCCACTAGCTTTGATCGCTGAAGTGAAGTTAGCTGATGGTTGATGTAATAGGAAAATCTGATAAGTGCGGCTTCATAAAGGCTGACTTGCCGAATCGTTCGAGCTGTCGAAAGTTCCTTACAAGCGTGGGTAAACGCAGAAAAATACCGAGACGTCAGGTAAAGTTTACCCACATGGGGTAATTTTTGCTGCAGGTAATCTTTACTCAAGAATCAGGGTAAAGATTACTCTTAGTGTTTCCGGGAACCTTCAGTTTTAAACAATTATGAGAAAAGAATAATAATAATAAATAAATAATATATATATATATATAATAAAATATAATAAAATAATGAAATAATAAAATAAAATCAATAAAATCGCTAACTTTTAAAATAGTTATTTGTGATACAAGTGCGTAAAATAGGTGATTGCGTGCTTCGCTCGTGCGCTAACCATCGACTCATGCTTCGAACCGCAGGCGAATGATGCAATCACACGAGATACTAATCACCTAGGCGCACGTGTATCACACGCTATTTTTTGCAACGCCCGTCCGAAAAAGTTGTTAGGAGGTGGTAACAAAAAATACTAATTTTATATTGCATAGAGTGGAGTAAAGAAATAAAAAAAATAATTTTCTAATGTTTGAAAAAAAAATTTGGAACAAAAAAGTTCGAAACCCTACGAAACCCTAAAAACAAAACTTCAATCATTAAAACATATGTTCAAGTTAAATGTAAAATTATTTCAAGAAGATACCAACACCACCCAGGTGCGAATTGACCGTTGGGCCACGGTCGGGCCAACCGTCGGACGGTCGGTCCAACTTTGTGCGCCACTGGTCGGGCCAACCAGCTAAATGATAACGGTCAACCGCCTTTCGGTTCTCAATGTCGGCCCGACATTTGGTCCCAAAGACGGGCCATCTATTAAGATGATGCCGGCCCAACCTTGGACAACAACGTCGGCCCCACATTTGGGCCCATATATGGGCCATCTATTAGGATAATGCCGGCCCAACCTTGGACAACAACTTCGGCCCGACATTTGGTCTCATATATGGGCCATCTATTAAGATGATGCCGGCCCAACCTTGGACAACAATGTGGGTCCGACTTTGAGTTTTGAAGGTTGGTACTATTTTGGCAAGAAACGTCCGGACAACCTTGTAACCAATGGTAGGGCCACTCTTGGGAACCAATGGTCGTCCCAACTAGACAAATAATAATAAACCGTCCCTAGGAGAATTCTAGATCAATCTAATAATTTACACCCCCTTTCCCACCGAGTGAGTCACGCCTACCCTAAAAGGGAAATAGATTAATGGTACGTATGTATATATATAACTGCTAATCGTTGGCTTCGCATTACTGCTATGCAAATAAAAAATACGTATCTAGGTGAACCAATGTTTATTTAAATAGCATGTAGTAAATACATTATTATTTTAATTAAAGTCTATTCTTTCGGCCACCTTCACGGTCGTGAGCTCGTGCCAGCCAAGTGCTCAGTTCAGTAGTAATGTCACAATCTGAAGTGTTGTAGAAATAATCCAACAGCACATCTGCAAAGTGTTAAGAAAAAGGTAAGTATTATTGTTTTAAATTTAAGCATCTCAAAGAATTTAAATTTCATTCATTGTAACCCAGGTGAGTACTTGTTTTAGACGAAAATATCGAATTTCACACAATCAAATCCGGAGTATGAAAAAAAGTAGTCTCAATTAATTACAATGACTGCACAAAATTGCATTTTTTTTATCAGTATTATGTATAACAAACTGTAATGGTTGAAAAAGACAAAAATTACGTATTTTATTATTTTCATTCTTACCAAAGCTTTTCAACTGATATTTTTTTTCATTCTTTCAAGTAATGGAACATCAATTTTTCGGGAATATATTTCAATTTTCTCAACTACATAAAAGCAAAATCGAACACTTAAATAAAATATTCTGAAATGAAATTCAGTTAAATAGCACTCAATCACACTGTCCCGCACAGATTACGGTACTTGACTAATGACAACAGATTTTAATAGGTTTTTTCATTTAACATTTAAATCTGTATACATAAATTCAACATTGATTCTAATTCTTTTAGAAAAAAGGTACAAAAAGAATGTAAATCACTATTTTAGTTTGAATGAGATATTTTGAATGGATATTTTTTTATTTATGAGGTTTGGAAGTATAAAATGACTGCTTTTCCCACCGATAAAGGGATTGAATTTTTTTTTGCAACTGTTTGCTATATAGATAACATTTTTTAAATTGTTATCTAAATATAGTCCGAATTCAGAATATTTGGGGGTTGAAAACGACTGTCTTCCCCGACAGTTTTAAATTTAATTTTTGGATTTGGTTAAAACATTTTTTGCAATTGTTTTTTATCAAGTATCAATAATCAGGCTCATCCTTTTTCGTACGAAACTTAGTTTGAATTTTAGATTTAATTTTTCCATTTTGTGTTACACGGCTAGCCTCGACTAAGTTCAACCCAAAAGTACTTGCATATCCAGTTTCTCTTCTATATGTGTTTGAAGGATGACCCTCGGTTATTTTAAGCCAAAATTCACACTACGCGTTTTTGGAAAGAAGAGATTTTTTCATTTTTCACAATAACAAATTTTATTTTTCTTGAAAACTACGCAAAATACAAAAAGCAGTCCATAGTTTAAAGTTCTTTCCATTGTTAAATCTATAAAACTGTACCCGTGTCAGATGTTTATATAGTTTAATTCAATACATTTTTACAAAAATATAGAAAAGATCGATTTGTTTTTAGTTCACCGACTGTAAAGAACATGTTTTATGAAATTATTAAGGTTTCTGAGCGTCAATGTAAAGAAAAATGGGGTTTTATCTCTAAAATTTAAGAAATATAATTTTCACCGATTTAAAATCTCATTTCCCTCGGAAACGAAGTGGAGTAGGAATAGCAATTCATAGTTCAAAATTACTCCCTTTCTCGAAATCTATGAAAATGTATCCTAACCAGATGTATATCTTGTGTCTTTTAACAAAAATTTTGCAAAAAAATATCAAAAATCTATTATAGCAACTGCAATAGCATTTAGTTTGACGAACTTCAAGACTTTATTTATCGAAACCTTTTTATTTAAATTAAATATTTATCTTGTGTATTTGAAAAAATATTAGTCGATCGAACACAAGATAAATATCTGATAAGGGTATCATTTCGTAGATTTCAGGAAAGGGGATGTGTTTGAATATTGATGTTCAACTAGAAAAAAAGGTTTTTGAAAATGAAATGTTGAAGTTCGTCAGACTAAATGCTATTGCAGTTGTTTAGTAGATTCTTGATATTTGTTTGGAAATTTTTTGTTAAAAGACACAAGAAATACATATGGTAAGGGTACATTTTCATAGATTTCGAGAAAGGGATAATTTTGAACTATGAATTGCTATTCCTACTCTACTTCGTTTCAGAGAAAAATGAGATTTTAAATCGGTGAAAATTATATTTCTTCAATTTTAGAGACAAAAACCCATTTTTCTTTATATTGAAGCTCAGGAACCTTAATAATCTCATGAAACATGTTCTTTATAGTCAGAGCACTAAAAACAAACGTTTTTAAAAATAAAATGTAAAAGTTCGTTAAACTAAATGCTATTTTAGTCGATTTCTATCGATTTTTTCTATATTTTTGGAAAAATTCATTGAATTAAACTATATCAGGGATCACAGCGCAAAATGAGCTCAAAAAAGGGGAAATAGAGTAGTTTTCTCACGAAAAGGGGGAAAATAGAGGAAAGATTAAACATTTATTTCCATATGTCGAAAAGAACAAAACATCTTTTTGTAAGAAATTTTACATTTTTAAATAATTTTCAATGATTTATGCCATTCAAGATTTATTTTTAAAAATTTGATATACTTAGATCGTTGGAAATCCATCCAGAGTGATATAAAAAAGTCCGGGAAAGAATAAAATTACTTAACTACACCATTTTGATATGTTTAACATCGTCTCATAAATATTTATTTTGAAGATTTGTCATTTAATCCTTACTATAATTAATACTTTCAATGTAGGTAACAATTTTTGGGTCGACATGCAAAACAAGTGAGGAAAAAATATGAAATCGGATAATATCTTCTATCCTCATTCTTAATTTTACAATTAAAATTCTTTTTTAATTAAACAAAAATTTTCCTTACTTGAAATTTTTTGAAAATATACAAAACAATTTTTCTTGGATTGATTCGAACCTGAAATTGAGTCAGCTTGAACCAAAGTTACTATTTTTTATTCCTGGGAAGCATTTTTTTGTGGGTTTTATAACGTTCCAAAATCGCAAAAAAGATATGAAATCCCGAAAATCGTAACTCACAACAAAAATTTGTTTGCGAAAAAGCAAAATAAAAAAATGTTTCTTTGGTTCAAGCTGAATAAATTTCAGGTTTGACATATTTAACTTTTTTTAACATTTTACATTTAACATGTTTTTGATCATTTTCAAAAAAATTGTAACTGAGCAATAAATTTGTTTTTAAATTTCGCAATTTTAAATTTTCAACATATAAGATAATTTTTAAACAAAACAGTTGGATTGTTGAGTTAATAACATCAGTTTTTAACAAAAAATCGAATAGTTACATTTTCGTTTCAAAATATTAATTTTCAATTGAAAAAAATGAATTTTCTCTCAAACTGTTGAATTTTGATGCCTGAAAGAAAAATTTTTACAATGCAGTTGATTTTTCAACACGAAAATATGAATTTTCAATCAAAAAGTCAATTTTCAACCAGACATCAAAAATTTTAGTTAAAAACCCTAGTTTTTAACAAAAAAAAAAAAAACTTTAACTAAAATGACGAATTATTAACTAAAAAATGAATTCTTAACAAAGAAGTTCAAAATTCGACCAATTACTTGTATTCTCTACCAAACTATTGAATTTTCCAGACAAAATTCAAATTTTCTACAAAACAGTTGAATCTTTAATCCGAAAACACGAATTTTCAACAAAAGTTGAGCTTTCAACCAAAAAAAATTTTTTAGCCACTGAAGAAAAAAAATTGTATTAAAAACGTAAAATTTTAAAGCAAGAAGATTATTTTTCTACAAAAAAAGGCATTTTTTTACAGATTACATGAATTTGTAACCAAATATTTGAATTTTCGAAATTAAAAAGATCAACTTTGATCTACAAATGGAATTGCAGCATTTTCATTTCGAAAAACTAATTTTCAAATGAAAAAACCAATTTTCTACCAAATTATTAAAAAAAAAAGAACTTTCTACAATACATTCGAATTTTTAACTCAAAAATATAGGCTTGCAATTCAAAAAATAATATTCAATCAAAAATTGCAATTTTCAGTTTAAAAAAATGAAGTTCTAACAAAGCAGTTTGATTTTCAACAAAAAATACAGCTTTTCAACAAAATAAATATATTTTCAACCAAATAGTGAAATCTTTAACCAATTTGCTGCAAAAAAATATAACTTTTGAACGACATTTGAACTTGCAACCAAATAGTTGAATTTCCGACTAAAAAAGATCAATTTTCAAACACAAATGGAATAGTTCAACTGTGAGCTTAGAAAAATTAATTTTCAACAACAAAAAAAGTTTCAATAATAGTTAAATTTTCAAGTATAGATTTCAAAACATTAAAAATTGCTCAATTTAGAAAATTTAGAATTGCAGTTGATGAATTTGGAATATTCCATTTTTTAATTAGGTATTCAAATTTGTACATTTCAACTAAAATGTGTTCTTATACTTATTTCAAAAGTAATATATATTTTGTAACTGCTCCAATTTCATATTGCATAATAACTACTGTCTCCAGTTTTCACATTTTTAGCTTGCTTTAAAACGTTTCATCTTCAACAATTTTTTAAGAGTATTTATAATGGTCTGCACTTGAAACGTGTACCTCATTCATTCATAAATAATTGATATAAGTGCTATAACTGCTTCAATTATTATTTAATGATAGGTACAATTTCAAATATCGTATATTTAATAAGAAAAGGGGAAGTTTTTTGACCTGCTATATAAATATTTGGAAAGGCTTTTCAGATTTTGCGTCGTTTTCGAGAAAAATAAGGTTTTTAATTGTAAAAAATAAAAAAATCTCTTTTTGAAAAAACGTAGTTTTTGGTTGAACTCAATCGACTCCAGCCGTGGTTATTTTTATGTTTAAATTTGGAAACCTTGGATCAGAATTGAATGTTTAAAAAAATATCACCAAATTCGGGATAGGTTTTGGTGTTTTTAGAAGAGCCTAGAAAAAATCAATAATAATTAATCTGAATCTCACCTCGCATTGTCCTGTAAGTGAGTGTGGTTTTAAATGGCAAATTGTTCTTTCCTTTTCCGCTTGCGCTGAAACCTTCTTGCACTTCTTTGCCGATTAAAGTTTTAAGAATGTTAGGGATGGCTTGCTTGATGTCGGCCGATCGACGCGTGGCAATCGTCATTAATGTTTTCTGAAAAAGAACAAACGTTATTCAGGACACGTCATTATCATGAATAATTTTTTATTTTTTTAATAGGAAATCTGGCATTCTGGGAATTGAAAAATAGTGTATCAAATTTACAAAAAAGAGAAAAAAATTAGTAAATAATTGTGCTTTAATGGGTGATATACTTGCCAATGCTTCTATTTTCTCCGGGTTCTTAGAAACGTTGTCATCGAAAAATATGAATTCGTGAATGTATTTTATTGGCAACTTTACTTGAAGAGTTTCCATATACTTCGTTGTATCAACCAGTAAAGGCGCGTTTATATTTTGTTCCATTTGGCTTTCTAGAATATCAATTCTTTTTTTAAGCTTCCTCATTATTCTTCGTTTAAAAGAATGCGCACTTTGGATGAATGCTGTTTGCATGGTTGTAATCATCGTCCCGATATCCATGCTTTCATTTAATTTTTTTCTTTTATGCTGTGAAATATGAATACGCTCCTCTGGAGCTGGCTGTTCTACAACAGATATCTGCTCTTCGATCAAATTATTCTCTACTATTAGCTCAACATCTATTATACATTCAGTATTAGATTCTTCGAGAAAGTTGTTTTCACCATTTTCTTGTATTTCGTTTTCATCTGTCATCTGTTCTTCGCCTAAATTATTGTCCTCATCGGTCTTCTTTTCAGAGATCGTTTCCGCATCGATTTCTGTAATTCAATGGGTTTATTAGTTTAACTATTAAATTATAAATTGATCCATAAATAATAATTACAGGGCTCGAAATTGCTCAAGCTCAAACAAATAATAAAATAGTAACCAAACTTCTCTAAAAAAAGGAACCAAAAAGTAACAATAATGTGGAAAAAAGTAACCAAAAAGAAAGAGTTTTTACCAAAAAGACGAATTTTCTACAAAAATTATGAATGTTCAACACAAAAATGTATATAAAAAACAGTAGAATTCATTAGAAAAATACGATTTTTCAACAAAATAGGTTATCCTTTCAACCAAGTTGTTGAGTTTTTAAACCAAAAAGACCAATTTTTACAAAACAGTTGAATTTTCAACCAATTAAATATTTTTTTTGACAAATAAGTTATCTGCCAACCAAATATGTAGTTTCAAAAGTAAAAAATTACCTCAAAATCATCCTGATTCTTTTTTCAAAATTTTGGGGATTTTATTAAATATTCTTCTAAAATTAACTCATAAAATATACTGTTAGTTTTTCTAGGAACTTTGATACGAATTTTTTATTTATTTAAAACCTTTCCAAATGCTTCAAAAGATTATGAATTTTGTTTTCGGAATTTTGAAACATCTATTCTGTTTGAAATGTTTTTGAATTTTTTTCACGTTTTAAATTATTCCGAAATCTTTACAAAACTTCTAAATATATTTTAAGCTTACTCCATTATTTTTCAAATTAATAATTGTTCAATTGTAATTTATTAATCAAAATTTATTTTCAATATTTTTCAATTTTGCGCTTAATGTTAATTAAAAAAAATGAAAAATCATTTTTAATCTTTTCAGCAAACTTAAGAATTATTTTGTTTTCTCAAGACCATTAAAGATACTTAAAAAACTTCAAAATTTTATTTCGAAATCTTCAAAAATATAAATAAAGTTTTATTATTTTTCGAACTCTTTTCCAGTTTTAAATTAATATTGTATATTTTTGAAACCTGTAAATATCTCTTAAAGAACTCAAATTTTATTTTCAAATTGATGTGTTCAATTGGTTCAAGGCTTTCTATTTCAAATAATTTAGTTAAAAATTGTTTATTTTTAAATATTTGATTTGTAACTACTCACTGCAAATGAAAAGTAAAATATTTATAAATATTACAAAAAAACCGTCTTCCTCAATTAAAATATTTCAAATTAAATGGGGTAAAAATGGATTATGTTAGATTGAAACAATATTAGAATAGGATTTGGAATTGAATAAGAGCGTTTACCTATAAATTTATTTCAACTTTGGTAAAATCTTGTATTTTTTTTGTGAAGATTTGTATTTTTCTACAGTAATTTTACGTAAGCTCAAAAGTATTTTTATGACGTCAAACACCCAAATTCAAAAAAGTAAAATCCTGTAATACCTTGTAGATTTTTACGACAAAGTGAAACACGAATAATGAATTAATTCATTTCGTTATTTCGAGCAAAAAATGTAACCAAAAGTAACCTGTTCCGAGCCCTGTAATTAAAGATCATTACCTTAGAAGTAATAACTAAATTTCCAATTTTTACTTTGCAATTTTGTCCGTAATGATGGTCATATCTATCTAATTCAAAGTAATTGTAGTGTTCTACTGCTACAATGTGCTACTTTTGCACATTGTATTAATTTCGTTATTTTCCAAAACAATCATTATTTACCTGAGATCAGATCGGAAGTTGATTCAACTTTTTGGCGCTTTGAAGGCGTTGCGTTTTCTTCAGGCATTTTTAGGGCTGAGAAAATCTGAAATCAAGTGTTACTTTCAGTATAAAAAATAAGTAAACTAAAGTTAGTATTTTTCCAGTTATTGTCTGTTTAGCCTAATGCGAAAAGCAAATGAAGTTATCACTAAAAAGACTGAAAAAACATGGCAAAAAATAATAAAATAGCTTTACTTCACCAATTCGTAAAATGAACTTAATTAATAATGGAAACGTATGATTGAAATAGAAGAGTTTATGGTTCATTTTTTATGACTACAATTGAATCATTGATTTGTATCGATGAATTGAAATTTCATTCTTTGTAAATATTCAATACTACAGACCGAATTCATTTCAAATCAAGCACGATTCTACCCTTCAAATCGTAGAATCTCTCGGCGACAAAGTGTGTTGTTCTTAAGAGGAAATTAGGCGATACGTATTTTTCCGATTTGCAAAAAAAGAAATTTCTAAAAAGTTATGCGTATCTGTATTTTGTGTTTTGTTTCTAAAAAAACCCACCTTTCAATTTTTTGTCAATTTTTTTTAACTTGTACTTTGATAATGAAGATAACTTTAATGTTCGCTAAATAACTTTTGTATGCAGGAGAATTCTTTTTTCTTACAGTCGAATTTTCTACTTTTTCTTGGAAACAATGACAGATACGAAAAAATGTGCACGTCTCAGAAAGTTTAATGAAAAATATCTCTTGTCCTTTTGCGATATTCTTCGTAGTTTACGAGAAAAATTGAAAAATTACATTTTTAAGGAAATAAAAAATTATTCCGATCTCAAAAGAATAAAAAAGGTGAGGTCTTCAAGAACATGTTTTTTTGTTCAAATTTTGAAAACATGGAAAAAATATGTTTTGTGGAAAACCCCACCTTTATTATTCTTCCAAGTATTTTTAAAAAGTTTCTACTAATAGAAGAATGGCACCTTATCAGCATCATGCG
The DNA here is from genome assembly GCA_932178445.1 of Andricus quercusramuli. Taxonomy (NCBI): domain Eukaryota; kingdom Metazoa; phylum Arthropoda; class Insecta; order Hymenoptera; family Cynipidae; genus Andricus; species Andricus quercusramuli. The sequence continues at coordinate 70,964 of CAKNXH010063059.1, forward strand.
AGCTGAACCATCTTCGAGGCCGGGAGAATTTTTTATTTTCCTACGAATGTAATTTTTTTATTTTTCTCGTAAAGTATCAAAAATATCGCAAAAGAACAGGAGATATTTTCATATAACTTTTTGAGTCGTGCAAACTTTTATCTTAATATTTTTTCATATTCGTCATTGTTTCCGAAAAAAAGTAGAAAATTCGATTGTGAGAAAAAAGAATTCCCCTGACTACAAAAGTTATTTAGCAAGCATCAAACTTACACGATACCTTAATTATCAAAGTAAAAGTTGAAAAAAAAATTGGCAAAAAATTTAAAGGTGGGTTTTTTGAGAAAATCTATTTTTATTTTTTTTCAGAAAAACTGCTGTTCGTTAATTTTTAATATTTTTTAATTTTCTTGCGGATTCCGAAAGGAGACGATAAACGCTATTCGAATAAAAAAGGAAATAATGAATATTTCAATTAGGTCAAAAGTTATAGAAGTTTAAATACAAAATCGGGTTTTTTGAAAAAAAAAATTGCAAAATTCAAATACGCATAACTTTTTAGAGAATTTGTTTGGAAAATCGAAAATATACGTATTGACTGATTTCCACTAAAAAACAACATATTTCATCCACAAGACATACTGCGATTTCAAGTGTAGAACCCTGTTTGATTTGAAATGGAAGGCATATTTTTTATTTGAAATTTCAGTACAATTTGAAATGTATTGTTTATAAAATTTTCAATGATTTTATTTTTCTACAATGAATTGTTTGGCAACGCTAGAACCTTGAATTTTACTATAAAAATAAGTCGACGTTATTGAAGTGGCTCAATATACTATAGTACGACTTGACCATGTGGTTTTTCAGTTTTTTCCAAATATGTACGATTTATGAACATCATGAAAAAAATGAGCAATCTACGAAATGCTTTCCAAGTTTTCCATAACTATTATTTTTTTTATTCAATTTTTGCAATTATATCCATGCTTAACACTTACATCAAAATTAAGTCATCCTAAAACTCTTTCATGAAATGAAGAAAAATTTTAAGAGGCATATAAGCAAACTTTATAAAGAAATTAAATTCTATTTTTCAAAAATTGTTGAAGTTGTGCTTCGTAACATATAATATAATATTTTTAATGGAAGAAAAGTTTCAAAATGAAGAAAATATATCGCCAAATGCCATACTGGTGTCACTTTAAGTCGTCTGGTGCAATTATTAATTCTATTTAAAAATGTATTACTACATGAATAACATTTTTCATTCAGACCGAACTTGATCGGAGGATTTTTTATAAAACGAGGTAAATTTTTATATTTACGAAGAGTGAGTTCTTTAAACTTCGTCGTAATAGTTTTACTACAAAATAATTGATTTTCAAAAAGATCATTAAAATAGAGAAAACTGCCAATATAATTGTATTACTTTCACATTATTATCAAACTATCACTTTAATGATGAAAGGACAATTAATCTGTAAAGCTGTGAGCTGAAAGTTCTTAAATTCTGACGGTATTTTTTCCCTCTCAGGGATGATACAAAAATTAAAATGCAATTGAAAAAATCCCTTGCTAAGCTTACATTTCCTTGAATCATTATCAATTTTTCAAGGCATCAAAACAACCTGATAAAAGAATGTAAAAAAAATCCAAAAATGTGAAGCCCACGGGAAAGCATCTTCTCTAACCTCAAAACGAAGGCCACCTGTAGACAGGAACCCCGTAAACTTAGTAAATATAACGAAACAAACTTTAACTAAAATTGATCTAAGCAAGACACAATGAAAAAAGCAATATACAGAAATCAAATCTATTAATATATTATTCAATTACATATTCAAATCGCACTTACATTAGTCTTTCTAGAAGAGCGTAACGGAAATCCATACCTACTGCACTCAAGCAGCATGGGGCGGCGCATGAGGAAACTATGAACGCGGGAACGAGAGTCAAGATTATGAGCCAATCAAGTTACATGAAAATTGCGGTAAATTTGAAAGTGGTTTTATTAATACTTTCCAGCCAATCAAAAAGGAGAATTTGCTTCAAAACAAAGGCTACACGTTTCAGGGGAGAAGATGTCGTTGATAATTTACTGGCTGCTAGCGAAGTACGCCATAACGGTTTACAAAAATTTGCTTCAAGCACATACAAACTACTGTTTCACGTCGATTCCAAAAAAATTGATCCTAATCCAAAGACAAAAACAATCCTGCTTCGTAAGTATACACATATTTTCACAGAACTAAGATAAAATCTGTTTTTCGATCGCCTAAAACTTATCAAATCATCTTAACCTCAATTGAAGGATATTTCTCTCTAGTTTTCAAAAAAGTGTTTTGTTCGAATCAAAGAATTTGGTTTTAAAATATGATGTATCGAAATGCAAAAAGTTCGAGTTCCACGAGCTTGGTGTTTTGGTGTTTTAATACTTGTTGGCTGTAAAAATACTATTTGGGTATAAACCACTGTTTTTGCATTTCTGATTTTTGCTCTCTATTTTTATGAAGTGTAAGCAATAGGGTGGTCCAAATTTATACCTGTGAAAATTCGACTTTCGATTTTTGGTGATAAAACCTCCCCATTTTGTTCGTTTTCCGGAAAAAGAAATTCCGTAATTTTTTATTTTTGGTTTATTCAACGCTAACCCGTGCCCCCGGGCTTTTGAAATTAACATGGGGTTTTAAATGGGAAAAGCTCGATTTAAAAAGAAAATGGAAAAAAGAAGTACTTGTTATACATTTTTTGCCAATTAAAGTATTGTCACCTCTTGAGGAGTGCTTAAGGAATAATTTTCACCCACTAGCTTTTGATTTTGACATACCTGAACCCCTTTAATCGTTCCCGGAAAATGCCCCAAAAAATTCAAAATAGCAGTTTTCTATCAAATTCATGCTAAAGACGGTATTTAAAAAAAAAAATTCAACATGAATTATTTTTAGTCGATAAGTGACGAGTTTTAAAGTATATTTTAAATAATTTGAAATTGTTTAAACAAATAGTATTTGTTTAAACAATTTTTTTCCCCCTGTCAATCGTGAAAAGTTATTATCTTTCGGAATAAATCGTACAAAGTTGATGAATGTCAAGAGTAGTAGTTCTTGTTTAACTTATTTGGTAATTATTTGAACAATTTTCATTTGTTTAAACAATTTTTTCTCCCTAAAATCGTAAAAAGATATTATTTTCTGAAAATAATGACACAATTAAAGAATGTTGAAAGCAATACATTTTTGAAGGATGTTTGGTAATTATTTAAACAATTTTGATTTGTTTAAACAATTTTTCCCCCTGTGAAGCGTGAAAAATTATTACTTTCTAGAATTAATGACACAATTTAAGGAATTTAAGAGTAATATTTTTTTCTATATAATATGTAGCAATTTTTAAAGTAATTTTTATTTGTTCAAAAAATTTTTGTTTGCTTAAAAATTTTTTTCTCTGCAAATCGAGAAAATTTCTTCTTTCAGCAATGAATGACACAATTAACGAATTTTAAGAATAATATTTTTTTTCTCAAGATATTTCGAAATTATTTAAACAATTAATAATCATGAATAATGGCCAACTGCCATACCACGCTGAAAAAACCAGTTCTCGTTAGATCACTGAAGTTAAGCAGTGTTGGGCGCGGTTAGTACTTGGATGGGTGACCGTTCGGGCATACTACTAACTGCGTGCTGTTTGCGTGTCGTGGGTAGTTATTTACTACAAGAAACTATCCACCTAGAAACACTACCCGAATCGGGTAGTGTCACGCCTACCCCGGAAGGGAAATGGCTTGATGGTGTACAATAATCATTAATATAAACCATTTTTGCAGTCTGTTATGAGTAGTTATTTTTTCAGATCATATTCGTTAAAAATCTGAAAAAATAACTACTCGTAACAGACTGCAAAAATGGTTCATATTAATGATTATTAATGATTATTAATTGTTTAAATAATTTCAAAATATCTTAAGCAAAAAAATATTATTCTTAACATTCGTTAATTGTGTCATTAATTGCAGAAAAGAATAAATTGTCTCGATTTGCAGAGAAAAACATTTTTAAACAAACAAAAATTGTTTAAACAAATAAAAATTATTTTAAAAATTGCTGAATATTCTATAGAAAAAAATATTACTCTTAAATTCCTTTAATTGTGTCATTAATTCCAGAAAGTAATAATTTTTCACGCTTTACAGGGGGAAAAAATTGTTTAAACATATCAAAATTATTAAAATAACTACCAAACATCCTTCAAAAATGTATTGCTTTCAACATTCTTTAATTGTGTCATTATTTTCAGAAAATAATAACTTTTTACGATTTTAGGGAGAAAAAAATGTTTAAACAAATTAAAATTGTTTAAATAATTACCAAATAAGTTAAACAAGAACTACTACTCTTGACATTTATCAACTTTGTACGATTTATTCGGAAAGATAATAACTTTTCACACTTTTTACAGGGGGGAAAAAATTGTTTAAACAAATAATAATTGTATAAACAATTTGAAATTATTCAAAATATACTTGAAAACTCGCCACTTATCGATTAAAAATAATTTGTGTCGAAAAATGTATCAAAAAAGCCGTCTTTAGCATGAATTTGATAGAAAACTGCTATTTTGCATTTTTTGGGGCATTTTCCGGGTACAATTAAAGGGGTTCAGGTGTGTAAAAATTAAAAGCTATTGGGTGAAAATTATTCCTTAAATACTCCTCAAGAGGTGACAATACTTTAATTGACAAAAAATGTATAACAAGTACTTCTTTTTTCCATTTTTTTGAAAATCGAGCTTTTCCCATTTAAAACCCCATGTTAATTTCAAAAGCCCCGGGGCACGGGTTAACGTTGAATAAAAAGAAAATCAAAAATTACGGAATTTTTTTTTTCCGGAAAACGAAAAAAATGGGGGGGTTTTATCACCAAAAATCGAAAGTCGAATTTTTGGACCACCCTAGTAAGCAAGCCGCTATTAAAAAAAAAAATTTTTATATAAAAAATTGCAACTTTTTGTGAACGATGCATTCAATTATATTGTGAAGTTAACAATACAATATAGCACCTTCGTCCATATATATATAAACAAATATAAGTTTTTTCTTCAAACATCTATAACTTTTGACGTAATTGAGATATTTATCATTTTCTTTTTAATTTGAATAGCGTTCATCGTCTTCTTTCGATATTCGCAAAAAAATTAAAATATGTGTAAAATTAACCAACAGCGCTTTTTCTGAAACAATTAAAAATAGATTCTCTCAAAAAATCCACCTTTAAATCTTTCGCAAATTTTTTTAAAACTTTTACTTTGATAACTTTTGTAGTCAGGAGAATTCTTTTTTCTTGCAATCGAACTTTCTACTTTTTCTTGGAAACAATGACAGATATGAAAAAATGTGAAGATAAAAGTTTGCACGTCTCAAAAAGTTTTATAAAAAATATCTCTTATTCTTTTGTGATATTTTTCATAGTTTACGAGAAAAATTGAAAAATTACATTTTTAAGAAAGTAAAAAATTCTCCCGGGCTTAAAAATGGTTTAGTCAGCATGATGCTGATAAGTTGCCTTTCTTCTATCAGTAGAAACTTTTCAAAAATGTTTGGAACAATAAAAAAGGTGAGGTCTTCAAGAAAATCTTTTTTATTTTGTTCCTTCAAATTTTGAAAACACTTCAAATTTTAACAATATATCGCAAAAGAACAAGAGACATTTGTTATGAAACTTTTCTAGATGTACAAACTTTTATATTAACATTTTTCCGTATCTGTCATTGTTTCCAAGAAAAAGTAGAACATTCGATTGTAATCAAAAAGAGAATTCTCTTGACTACAAAAGTTATTTAGCAAGCTCTAAACTTACAAGATATCTTCATCATGAAAGTAGAAGTTTTAAAAAAATTGGCGAAAAATTTAAAGGTGTTTTTTGTTGAGAAAATCGATTTTTAATTTTAAAAAAACCGCTGACATTTTGTTAATTTTAAACATTTTTTTATTTTCTTGTGGATTTCGAAAGAAGACGGTGAATGCTATTCGAATGAAAAATAAAAAAATATCTCAATTAGGTCAAATGTTATAGAGGTTCAAAGTAAAAAATCGGGGGTTTTTAACAAAAAAGCAAAAAATTCAAATACCCATAACTTCTTAGAAATTTTGTTTGGAAATCACAAAAACACGTATTACCTAATTTCCTCTGAAAACAACATATTTCGTCTCCAAGAGATTCTGCGATTTCAAGCGTAGAACCCTGTCTGATTTGAAATTGATTCAGTCTAAAGAAGTTAAAAGAATTATCGCTTCGTTTTTTTTCTGTATTTTCGTTGATAAAAATTATGATACATTTCAATTTAGTGGAACTGATTAATTTAAAAATGTGATTAATGAAATATTTCAGAATATGGAAAATCAAAACCAGGATCGAGGAGGAAAGACGCATGCTGTTGTGCAATTTGTTCAAGAAAAACAGAGAGGAAAAAGTGTCGTTGACCTGATTCCCTTGAATTGGCTGAACGAAAATGAAAACTATTGTTCCTACCCGAAGACAAAGCAATATAAGCTTCTGGAGAAGTGGGTTCGCCAATGCAAAAATCCGGAAGCCTCTTGGCTTCAGGAGCAAGAAATTGTTATAATCAAAAAGTGCGGTAGGTAATTAAGCATGACAGATAATTAATGAAATGTCTTAAAAATAATTTAAGCATATTATCAAAGTCATGTTATTGAACACAATTTACTTTATTTTATAGCATCTTATGAAAAAGGATTAAAACGCCTAGAGCGATATTTGAGGACTCTAGATCCTGGCAGTACAAGTGCAACAGAAGTATTGTCTGGCGAGGATGCTCAAACACAACAATACGTGTCCAACATTCTCCGACGAAAAACAACTGCAGATGGAAGTCAAAGTGGTAAATTTAAGAATGATATAGCAACAACTTTTGAAATAAAAATTTTGCGGGTGCTAGCTTCTTACATGAAAATATTCTAAGGTCTACGCCCTACCCAACGGTCAACTTGTGTAAATAAGAGTACCCGTATAATAATTATTTCTTCGATCGAAATTAATTAATTCTATTTTTCATTGACCAAGTAGGTGATAAATTTTGCTTTGAATTGAAAATTCAGCTTTACCAACAAATAATCAAAATTAAAAACAAAGTAACATTGGGCTTTGATGAATATCTTATTTTACTAAATATTCAGAAATAATTAATCATCATTTTCGAACGGAACTCTTTCATTATTGAAAAAGTTCATTACCATAAAATTCCCCATAGTCAATTATTTTAATCATGCAATATTTTTTAGAACCAAAGGAAAACTTTGATAATAAAAGAAGAAGGGAGAGCAATAACGAACAAGGTAATGTTATTGGTAGCATTGGACCTTACACTATTTTTTTAAACTACGAACTACAAAGTACTTATACTTGACTAAAAATAATTTAACAGCTTAAAGCATTGGTAATTTTTATTGTAGAATCTGCTGATTTTAAGGCAGCTTTAATGCAGCTGTATGAGATTACGATGAAGGAAATAGAAAAGGTTCGTGACAGCATTGAGTACGATATAGAGCTGAAACTACAAGAGACTGAAACTAAACTCTTATTGAACTTGGGTCGCCCACTAGGAAAAGGGCTGAGCGAAGACTTGCAGAAATTGGAAATAACTTTTCCCATAGTTGAACTCACCATATTTGAAGCATTTGATAGTGCTTTGGCGTCAAATTCTGCTAAATCGATGGCCTTGGTGAGCTAAAAACCTGTTACATTTTTTCACTCACAAAACAGTTGAAACTTTCGCTGATTATGAAACATGCCTATCCTAATGCTCATTTTATATGTTGAGTTGAAAATTAAAAATTTATTTCATCATATTTTTCAACTAATTGAGAACGTGCTGTCGCAAAGAATTTTGATCATTCCAGGGTGCACAGTCTTCCCCTTTTTTTCTTAGTTTTCCCTTTTTTCTTGTAATTCCCCTTTTTCCCCCTATTCTCTAAAAACTGCCCCTTTTCCCCCTTTTCTCTTTAAATGTACGATATTTGAAATTGTACCCTTTATTGAATAATAATTAAAGCAATTATAGCATGCAAATAAATTATTTATGAATAAATAAGGTACACGTTTTAAGTGCAGACCATTATAAATAAATACTCTTAAAAAAATTTGAAGATGAAACATTTTAAAGCAAGTTGAAAATGTGAAAACTGGAGACAAAAGTTATTATCCAACATAAAATTGGAACAGTTACAAAATATACAGTACTTTTTAAACAAATATTAGAAGATTGACACATTTTAGTTGAAATGTACAAAGTTAAATACCTAATTCAAAAATGGAATATTCCCAATTCATCAACTGCAATTTTGAATTATCTAACTTGAGCAATTTCTAATTTTTCTTAATCTTTACTTGAAAATTTAACTATTGTTGAAACTTTTTCCTGGTTAAAAATTTATTTTTGTAAACTCCCAATTGAACTATTCCATTTTTGTTTGAAAATTTATCTTTTTTAGTCGGAAATTCAACTATTTGGTTGGAAATATATTTATTTTGTTGAAAAGCTGTCTTTTTGGTTGAAAATCAAACTGCTTTGTTGAAAATTCATTTTTTAAAACTGAAAATTGCAATTTTCTATTGAAAATTATTTTTTGTATTGAAAGCTTGTATTATTGAGTTAAAAATTTGAATATATTGAAGCAAGTTCTTTTTATTTGACGCCACAATTCAATAATTCGGTAGAAAATTGAATTTTCCATTTGAGAATTAGTTTCTTCAAATGAAAATGTAGCAATTCCATTTTTGGTTAAAAATTTATCTTTCCTATTTTGAAAATTCAAATATTTGGTTAAAAATTTATGTAATTTTTTAAAAATTCGTCCTTTTTCCAAAAAAAAAATGATCTTCTTGCTTTAAAATTTCACAATTTAAATACTTTTTTTTTCTTTATTGAGTAAAAAACCTTTTTTGGTTGAAAACTTAACTCTTGTTGAAAATTCGTGTTTTCAGGTTAAAGGTTCAACTAATTGGTCGAATTTTGAACTACTTTGTTAAAAATTCATTTTTCAGTTAAAAATTCATCATTTCAGTTGAAGTTTTTTTTTGTTTGTTAAAAACTATAATATTGAACTAAAAATTTTAATTTTTGGTTGAAAATTAACTTTTTAATTGAAAATTCATATTTTCCTGTTGGAAAATCAACTGCATTGCCAAAAATTCTTCATTGAGGCTTCAACATTCAACAATTTGGGAAAAATTCACTTTTTTCAATTGAAAATTAATTTTTTGTAAGGAAAACGTATCTATTCGATTTTTGGTTAAAAATGACGTTCTCAATTGAAAAATTGAACTATTTTGTATACAAATTATCTTATTGGTTGAAAATTTTAAATTGCGAAATTTAAAGATAAATTTCTTGCTCAGTTACAGTTTTTTGGAAAATGTGCAAAAACATGTTTTTTTTTATTGTCATACGCACACATTTAAAAAAAAGTTGAATATGTCGTACCTGAAATTTATGTAGCTTGAACCAAAGAAAAAATTTTTTTATATTGGTTTTTCGGAAAAAAAATTTTGTCGTGAGTTAGGATTTTTGGGATTTCATATTTTTTTTGCGATTTGGGAACGTTATAAACGGCACGAAAAAAATGTTTCCCATGAATAAAAAATAATAACATGTTTCTTTGGTTCAAGCTGAAGAAATTTCTGGTTCGAATCAATCATAAAACATGTTTTAATACAATAAAAAATTTTGTTTCTAATTATTACAATTTTTAATTGTAAATTTCAAAAAGAGAAGAAAAGATGTTTACCGATTAAAAAATTCTTTTTTTCACTTATTTTGGAATTCGACCCACAAATTGTTATCCCTTAGCTCAAATGATTCGATTAATTTTAGTATTTTCACTTCGCTCTACTGAAGAAAGTAGTTTTAAATTTACATTGAAAGTATCAAATTTTTGAAAATAAACTTTTTAATGGCAGAAATCATTGAATATTTTTTTAAATGTAACATTTGTTATAAAAAGATTGTTTTTCCTTTTCGACATGTAAACATAAATGTTTAATCTTTCCCCTATTTTCCACCTTTTTCGTGAGAAAATTGCCCTAATTCCCCTTTTTCGAGCTCCTTTTGCGCTGTGAACCCTGTCATTCACTTTGAAATTTATTTTTTGTAGAAGAACGTAATGCTATCATATGGAAGGACAAAAGATAAGGTTGCGGAAGCTGTGCGAGCGATTTTACCAAAAATTATTGGACACCAAGTTCAAATGCTTTACTCTGGCGAGGGAAAAAGAAACAGTAGCCTACCAGCTAAAAGAAATTTTAGCGCAACCAACACATTCGCATGTATGAGTGGTAAGATGATTTCCGACTATAATATGCGATCACTCCTAAATTGCAACCGTTCTGCGCTTTAAATAAGCTGTATGTGCATCAGGTATACCTTTCATAGGTACCAGTTTTAATAAACTCGTAGACATTTTTAAGCCTCTACAGAATCCTCTATAATCTTTTAGGATCTTCCAAAATCTATAAAAGGCTGCTAAAATTTTCTAATAATTTCTCTATAATCTTAAAACCTTAATGAGTTAATGGAGAGTAGTTAATGAAGGTACGAGGTAGTGGCAGTTTATGATAGAAAAAAAAAATCTGGAAGATTCTCATGGGTCTTGAGGAAATTTATACGATTGAAGAAATTTGAAAAGAGAATATATAAAATTCAAATGATCTAGAAAAGAATGAATGAATAATTTTATAAAATTATTCTAAATACTTATTCAATAATTTAGTAATTATTCAACCGAAAATCTACAATTTAATTATTATTTTTTGCGTAATTGAGATCATCAAAAAATTAAGTCGGATATTTTCACCCACTTTTTTCAAATCCTAATGAAGCTTCAATATGATATAATTTCAAATTGAATTGATTATTTAATTAATTTGAAGTATCCTCATAGAAATGTTGTACTTTTTAGCATTTATCGGATTCCCATTATTTTTGAGGGGAAAAGATTAAGATTTTTTCGAAATGACATCTCATATTAATTTATAATTTATTCAACATTTTTGAATGTTTATTCGTGAATCATTTTTCTCGTGTTTGATTCAGAAATTCCACATTTTTTTGTACTCATCCGACTTTTTAACATTCATAATTTTGAAAGCCTTAAGCGGTTTTCGACCTATCGAAACAACTCTTTTTTTTGTCACTTCCACACACAAATTTAATTGCAGTACAAACTTCGATTATGGTCGCATATTTTAAAACATAATAATTCTATTTACAGAGGTTATCACCAACTTATTAGGAAATTCGGTCACTGGCAAAGAGATTTGCCATAGAACAGGAAAATGGCTCAAGGGAGCTTCAGACAGAAATGGGGGTCGTCAGGCCCGGAGCGTTAATGTTAACGTGTTCAACGTGACATAAAGATGAAAAATAGTGGGTCAGTATACGTCAGGAATATCAGGATCTGCAAGTGGTTGTTCGATTTTAGGTAAATTCCGTGAAATTATAGTGTTATATAAGAGACATTTCGGGTCCAAAGGATT
>CAKNXH010063059.1:92494-129487 GCA_932178445.1 Andricus quercusramuli
TGTTACGTCATGGAAAACGTAAAATACTTTCCTTTTTAATTAGGTTCCTCGTTTTAGTTGAGATCGAAGATCTCGCACAGGGAAGAGGAAAGAGTAGCCAATAAATAAATATAGATTAGTTTAAACAATTTATTATAATCAATTACACTTGAAACGTATTGTTTATTAAGGCTTTAGCACAAGAAACTGAAGGAAGGCATGTAGACACTCTAATCCTTGGCCAGGACCGGTTTATTGATTCGATTGAAGAATCAAATGATATCTAGATGGTCTCCGTGTAGTGGTGTGAAAGAAAGGGGTTGTGCACCTTGATGTAAACAATAAGGGTTCCAATTCAGGGTTGAATGGGTACGAAGTAATCCAAGATGGGAAATCCCAGATTCGGGTTTCCCGGTGCACAACACTTGACGCAAGGGCACACACACTAACACGCGAAGGATACCGGTTTGACACACTAGACACGGGACAGTCGAATCGGGGAAAACCGTAGGAAATAGAGAAGAGTTGTACGGAACTGCAACTTCTAATTTTTTGACTAAAAACTAACTGACCTATGTTGGTCCATTCACTTTTTATAGGGCCTATGCCGACGTTCCTGGATGCTGCGACGATCCTGTATACGCGTACGTCACGTATATATATATATAGATATACTATACGGCGTGTACTGTTTTCAGTATATCTATAGCTATGTCCTCCAGTTACCACGTGCTTTTGGGCCCTATACTCTATGCGTCTCTGGTTAGACAGTGTACGCTACGAATTACAATGTTCTTACTATAGTCAATATTCTATACCTCTGCTCTCGTGCTGGACATATATATAGGTATGTCTTACAGTGTACAACGTGCTGACTATATATATATATATATATATATATATGTATAGCTGCACTACACAGTGCACAATATTCGCTCTATATTTATTAAGTATTTATTAGTATAATCATGCAAATATATAAATATATCAATAAATATATTAACATATATATACGTCACGGGACGTGACAATATATACTACTGCTGTGTCATGGAAAATATGTTTGTTAATAAAAATCATTATAAAAGTGGCTCAAAAAAACAATGTTTGTTTCCGTTTTTTTTTTTTGCTCTTCAGGAAAGCGCCCCTACATATCGACTTCTCGCGGACGCCCCAAGGTACCCAGTCCGCCACTGATGTGGAGCGGACGGCAAATGCTCGGAAGGTGACCGTTCGGGATTCTCTCTGTCGTGTTTTCTATGCGTTTAATCACTTTCGAGCCGGAGGTTTGACGCCGAGGATGAGTGTGGACACTCGATGCTATCGAAAGTCTACATTCAGAATCGTCTGCCGGTAACCAGCTGCAGTCAGGAGTTTTTGTTTTTTGCCATTTTCCACTTCTCTGACCAAGCATTTAGGTCAATGCCAGCGCTTTTAATGAAAATCCGACTGGAGACAGTATGGTATTTAGGGAATCCACAGGATTGAGTACTTCAGGCATTAAACTTATCAAGGTTCGATTCTCTATGTGTAAATGCCTAAAAAGGATGTACATGTGAGAAATAAAAAATATAAGAGGATTAAGGGATGAGTGAAAAGGTCGAGGTATCCAATCAGGATAACCTGAGGTAAAAAAATAGATATCACTGTTGACCAACACCGAGAAGTTGGAAGTTTTTAAGGTAAAGTTTAAAAAATTGAAGAAAATTTCTGGAGGTTCAAAAATCATTGGAAATTTTGTACGTGTACAGTTTTCAATAACAAATAATAATATAAAATCATATTTGATGAAATTAGCATTTTTTTAAATGGCCGTGTCTACGTTCACCGAAATTCGATGAGCTTAGAAGAAATATTTCCGGTGACCACAAAGGAAACTGGAAGGGCGGCCAGGTTTACCGAAATTCGGTGAACGGAGGACAAAATTAATATCAATCGAACTTGTATTATTTTAATTTTTGAAATGTAAAGATAAGTTTCTGCAAGCGAAACAAGATTCGGTATGTGGAAGACGTCTTTTTTTAATTTGAAATAAGTGTTTCATTACCCAAATCCAAATAGATTGGCAATATTTTTACACACATAGAAAAAAATTTTATTTTTGAAAATTTGAAAACTCAAATCCTTTGTGGCGGCTGAAAGTGATATCCAAAAATGTTCTTTTATATAACAAGTTATCCTCGTGGAATACAAAACTTACGTAGAGTTATTTTTTTAGAGAGAAAATACGTTGTATTTCTAATAAAAATGTTAGATTACTAAAGCATATATTTGTTGGCACAATAGGTTATCTAGCTTAAGCGCGAGGGGGGGGGGGGGCAAGGGCTCCCCCGCCCACGTTACAAACTAAAACATATATTTTGATCGTCAAAATCGGTGTAGTCGTTTTCGAACGAAGTCATCTTTTTTATTTGACATTCCCCTCCATAACTTCGTGTAACTTTTACATGCTTGCCTTCCCCTTGTACCCTTTACCCTTCATGACTCATCTCGATTTTTATATTCTGTCAAACCTTGAAGCGCAAATGTATTTTTATGGTGAAAAAGTTATTAGTTTTCTGTACTACAATTCGCAATTTTTTTATTGCGATTAATATTTTATGTAAGAATATTTTTAAATTTCAGAGAAGACTTTGCATTTTATTGGAAAAAACAAACAAAAAACAATAAAAACATCAACGTAAACTGGTATTTACAAATATTCGTATGTTAATCGCATGGGCCAAAAACTTATGCGGAGAGTATGGCGTCCATCACTAGAACGTGTATAGAAAATATACTCTGGAAGCTATGTTTTTTATATTTTACAAAGTAATTATTATGTTTCGAGAAGAGCTAGACCGAGAAGAACGTTTTTTTCTTCACGAAATTGTATATCTGAAACATTAACCTAATCTTATCGGCCGTAGACCAACTGAACACCGGACTACGGTATCAGATCTCAACATTCCACCATTTTGGTATATAAATCACCGATTATTAGGTCAAAATTAGTAGCTACATCTCAACTCGTGGTGAGTACTGGTTTCATTCAATTGATTTTTTTTTTTTTGTAAAATGGTTTTCCTTTATATAATTTCTACTATTTACGCTTTAAAGATGATTCAAAATTACTCACTCATATTTTGACGACATTATATGAAATGCTGGAAATGACTTCATGGAGAATGAAGGTGTAGAGAAAGGACAAAATTCTGCAGTTGATCATTTATTCAAAGAATCGTTTTAATAATTGTAATTGTTATTTTTTAAAGTCAATTCTTACTTATTTTCTACTATATGTATCAGATTTTCATCGTTACTTCATTGAATGCCCTAATAACCAATTAATAGACATATTTTCTTTATAGCAGTATATCTCAATGAAAATGGGAATACCTAACAAAATTTTTTTCCTGTTTTAAATCGGATAATTTCTTCTGCTTCCCATTAAGATTGAAGCTTTTTACATTGCAAGCCTTTATACGTATGACGTCACGCTTGAGGGATATAGGGGGATGTTTTTTTTAAAGCGTGACTTACGTGTTTAAGTATATGGAAAAACGCCTGACAAGGAGTAGGTGGGTGTCTTCAATCTCAGAAAACCTAAGAGACGTCATATTTCAACGGTCCCATTGGGAGTTTAAGAATAAGAATTTTGAATTTGAAGAATGAAAAAATAATTATAGTCCAAACTACCATTATTGTTAGATCTATGTGTCCAAAAAATAAAGTTATATCGATACTTAAAGTGTTATGTTTCGGTACACATCAGGACCGCCCTATGTTGTAGCATGCAGTTTGAAATTGGAAAGTTGACAGGAGAGCTGATTATTATTTAAACCAGCGTAGTATGGTAGTTCATGGAAAAAATGTATGCTTTGTAGACATATTTACGGAGGAGGAGTTTAGTTTTGTACGGTTACTCTGTATTTTGATGATTTAGAACTCCTTTAGTTTCAATTTTTATTCGCAAAAATAGGCGTTTGTTGAGTTTTGTGCCTATGCCGTCCTTTTTGACGATTTAATACTCTTTTAATACGAACTCAAAATTGTCCTTACTATAGTTTCAATTTGGTTTAAAAATAGAGAATAGGGCATAAAAAGCCCTATCGAGTCTGTAAAATGATAAAATCAATTTTGAAGATAATGTAGTATATTATGATTTCACGTATGGCTGTCTGGTCAGCTCAAATCGCTAACTTTAAAAAAATATATTTTGTATAGAATTTTGACTTTATGGTATGGTTCTTTCTTTTCGTTTATCACAAGGGTTTCGTGCATTTTTAGTCGGCCAGAAACGAAAACACTGATTAAGCAATTTTTGGATATTATAAACAAATTTGTAACATGATATTTCCGAGTGCAATGAATTCATTATAGTCTGTCATATGAGCAAGGTGAGAATAGGCTGCCTGCTATCTGGGACTTCATGATTTGATTATTGCATGTATTTTTATTTTGGAAATTGAAAGCTATTCAGAGTTAATTTATTGAAATTTCCATTCATTTATATTTTCGAAAGTTTAAATCACATTAAGTTAACTCTCAATAATTTTGAATTTCAAAAATAAAGATACATATGATCGAATCTATTTCAAATCAGAAATCAGACAGGCAGTTCTGACTCTGCCGCAGTTAATTGTTCTCCCTCGAAATCCGCCAGAAAGTTGATAAATTTTGAAAAATTAACAAAATGACTGAGGTTTTTCACAAAATATTAAAATTCAATTTTCTCAAAACCCCCGCGCTTCTTACTTTTTGCAATTTTGTTCTCAAATTTTGTACTTATGTAAGGAAGATGAAAGAGACTTTTATGTTGGCCAAATAATTTTTGTGACCGCGAGAATTTTCGTCGAAAAAATAAAATTTTTTCATTTTTCTTATAAACGACAGATTCGACAAAATACTCAGAAAAAACTTTAATCATTTTCAAAAGTTCTGCAAAAAATGCAATTTGCTCTTTCCAGATATCTTTCATCATTCGCATGTAAAATTGGAATATATAATTTTTCATACAAAAGAAAATGTCGGAGGCAGAAAAGATTTTGTCTGCATAAAACTTACATAACACCTTTTTTATATGAGCAAGACTTTATTTTAAATATTAGATAGAATAAAGAAAGACGGGATTTCTACTCATTTCGACTTCATCTGCCCGGTGGAATTTTGAAAACATTGAAAGTTGATCTTATGGAAACCCCCACTTTTTATTGTATCTAATGTTTTTATTGGTGCTCATATAAAGAATACATTCTGTAAATTTTATTCAGACCAAATGATTTTTGTGGTCACGAAAATGTCTTGATTTTTCTCGCGAACGATACAATATAATAAGAGAGTAAAATGTATTTTTTTACAACTTTTTTAAATGAACAAACAATCTATTTCGTAAATTATTTGTTATTTACTGATATTCTGCTCTGTTAACAGTTACGCCAGTCTGTAAAATGGTTGATTTTTCTCACTCGTCCTTAGTCATACAAAAGTGAAAACAAACTTTAAGGGAATGAACAAAAAGAATGCTGAGCGCCAAAGACCGCACAGTGGGACATATCTAGTATTTTCCAGGTGGAAATGTCGTCAGTCTGCCCAGTACTGGCTGACGGTTGGCTATACGACAGGGGCAGTAGTATTCCAGTGGCAAAAAAGTCCAAGTTTTCCAAAAATATGTTTATGAAGGTTTTTAAGTGGCTTTAAAATGAGGAGAAACTGTAGATTCAACTACCGTGAGAATATATGTATATATTTTTTTTTTGTAGGAAAAAAGTTCTAAATTCCACCTTCATAAAAAATTGTAAATTGTAAATTTTGTTAATAATTTTTGTTCAATATTAAAAATTTTATTATTATTATACCATAATGCTATTTCCCTTTCGGGGTAGGCGTGATTTGCACGGTTGGAAAATAGCTCTGAATATTAATGGTAAGAGGTGGCGATTTGTGATTTTTGATTTCCCATTTAAATAACACAGGAATTTTGTAAATTTTTTTTCGATTTTCAATGCGTTTGAACGAATAATTGTCTAGTGAAAACAAAAACTTATTCTTGTAGAGAATTTAACGATCTACAAAAAATGTTTGATATGATTTTTTGCTAAGTCGACTCATTCAAAAGTTATGGCAGATTGAAAATTAAAAAAATACTTTTTCATTAAACTTCCATCAGACTTTTGATCTCAAAGAGCTCAAAACCATTAAACAGCTTTATTTTTGAGCTCAGAGAGCTCAAAATAACACAAAAATTGAATTTTTGATTTCGAAGAGCTCAAAATCATCGCAACCAGCCGCTAAATTGCAAACTTTCAATGACTGAAATTAGAGGAAAGTTGCAGGGATGGCCTTTAGGTCAACCGTTTTCGAAATTTTTTTTTCAACTCATTATTCAGGTAAAGTAAAATTCAATTTTTTTTTACATTCTCATTCTAATGAGAAGGTATTGGTTTTATGTAAAATTTGACTTGGTCAGTTTTCATCAAATCTCCACGCTTTGAGACCCCCTGAGCTAGAAAAAAAGGTTTTTACTAAGGTGTCTGTCTGTCTGTAGGCACGATAACTTTCGAAAAAATAATCAGATTGGGTTGTGCTTTGGCACACTTTTTTAGGGCCTAAAAAGAAAGAACAAGTTCGTTAACCAGTTATTTCCGATGAAAATTCAAAAAGTGAGCACATTTTGAAAATTTTTGAGAACACTTTTTTTGAAGATTTGGAAATTCTATGGACGGTTCTTAGTAGTAAGCAAAAAGAGGAAAAAAATATCCCAATGACTTCTTCAGATAAAATAAAAATTACCAGAGTTATAGCATTTTCAAAATTCCAAAAAACAAACCAAAATGAACATTTTAAGCCGAAAAACGCACGTTATGAAAAAAAGTCAAGAGAAGAAAAACGTTGATTTTTGAACACCTTACAATATTTTCATAACAACTTTTTGAATTTTTCAAAAAATTTAAATTCCGAGCGCACAACAAAATAATGAGAAATCAAAAATTCCATTTTGCTGTGAAACTATGCAAGATACGACAAAAGATGACTCGACCAAAATTATGCACCTAAAAAAGATCTACAAATTTGTTATTATTTACTTTTTGATATGACGCGTAGTTTTTGTTTTATTCATAAAAAACAGCATTGAAAATAGAAAAAATAAATTTTTAGACGAATAACACAAGCTACGAAAAACATGACAGAGACAACATTTGTTCAGCCAAAGAAGAGGTACAAATTTGTTATCCATCATGTTTCGATAGGATGCCTAGTTTTTATTTTATTCGTGAAAATAACATTGACAGTAAAAGAAATAAAATTTTTGGAAAACTTTGGAAAAATCAATTTTCGTTGTAAGAATATATTCAAAATGAAAAAAATAACTTTTTTGAAAAACGGAAAATCTAAAATAACATTTTAATTAATAAAATTTGTCGCCTAATTTATATAATTATTCTTGATTTGAAATCAAATACAAATCGCGAAGCGCGAGTATCTGGATGAGAATGTGTTCCTTAAGGTCGATAGAACCTTGAGTAAATAAATTTCCTTTTCAGTCTAAAATAAAAACAAATTTAACAATCACTTCATATGTAGAGGTTTTGATAATTTTCTAATATTTAGAAATAAACTTTTTCTTTTCATCGAAGTCGAATACGAAGTTCAAAGATCTAGAGGAATCGAGCGTAAAGCGCGATGTAAATACGCCCGAGCGCGTAGCGCGAGGTGAATACATAATCGAGCGCGAAGCGCGAGATAAATATATGATCGAGCGCGAAGCGCGAGATCCAACAGTCGCGCGCCCCAGGCGCGCTCAAACTCGCGAGCGAAGCGCGCGATGAGAATGTGCCCGCGGAGCGGGCAGATTTTTTAAATTAAATTTCATAAAATTGGTTTTTCTTACGATATTTTGTAAAAATGTTATTGTTTTACCAAAAAAATTCGATTAGTTTTACGAAAAATAAGATATTTCATGTTTTTGAGCCATTATTTTGTGATAGAATATAAAAAATTGTAAAAATTATCTTTTACGATTTAGAGTTGGACTTTAACCTCGAATCACTTTTGAATGAGTCGACTTAGCAAAAAATCATATCAAACATTTTTTGTAGATCGTTAAATTCTCTACAAGAATAAGTTTTTATTTTCACTAGACAATTATTCGTTCAAACGCATTAAGAATCGAAAAAAAATATAAAAAAATTCCTGCGTTATTTAAATGGGAAATCAAAAATCACAAATCGTCACCTCTTAATGTTAATATTAAGAGCTCAAGCTTCACCAGAATTTTTTTTTCGTCATTTCTGACAATATTTTCATGGTATCTAAAGTGTTCAATGGTTTTGAGCTCTTTGAGATCAAAAGTCTGATGCAAGTTTAATGAAAAAGTATTTTTTTAATTTTCAATCTGCCATAAATTTTGAATGAGTCGACTTAGCAAAAAATCATATCAAACATTTTTTGTAGATCGTTAAATTCTCTACAAGAATAAGTTTTTGTTTTCACTGGACAATTATTCGTTCAAACGCATTAAAAATCGAAATTTTTTTTTTAAATTCCTGTGTTATTTAAATGGGAAATCAAAAATCACAAATCGCCAATATTTTCATGGTATCTAAAGGGAAAAAAATTAAAAGTTTGTTTTGGCCCACCCTAAGGTATATGGTAGATAGGTATACAGGTCTAAGGTACACAGATTTTGGATTGATCTATAATTCTCGTGTTATTTATTTGAATGACATGTTCCTTCCGCAACACTGCTCCGACCCAGGTTGCTGATCAATCTTTCTAGCGATCACTCCAAGTGAAGAGCCTCATAAAATTGTTATGTGTGGTTCCCCGCTTGGGCCCATTAGTATCCAAGGTCTTCGTTTCAGGCGTCATTCACTCTATTGCATTTCCTCATGCAAGCTCTCGTATTCCTATGGCTTCTTATGTCACTTCGGATTAATGTCTTACTCACAGATTCTAACCATTCTTTCGGCGGTCTACCTCTAGGCATTCTGCCATTTACTTTACCTTCGTACACCTGTTTGGTCAGTCGTTCATCCTTCATTCTTCTAACACGTCTTCAAAAAACTGCAATGGATTAAAATTATTTATATACCTAATAAAAATTTATGTAATTATATTTGAATTACACAGCCACACAAAAAAAGTGTGATCTGGGGACGCGCCAACCTTTTTAGCATTTTTCGCTTGTGTCTGTAAACAGCGCACTTCGACGTGGTTACGGTGGGTAATTGATCCATACTGCCTGAGTCCCTGGGTAAACGGCGTTCATGCCGTCATGGCTAGGCCCGCACTGGCCATATGGGAATTTGGGAGATTTCCCGGTGGGCCGTATTTCTTGAGGGCCGTCGAGGGCGTAGGTACAAGATGCTAGGGCCGCATTGATGTCCCAGTACGTCCCTGGTCAGGGCAGCCAAAAAAAGAAAGTGTTTTAAGATGCAGGGTTTAGGAACCTCAATATTGACGTCGGGTCAGTATATCGAAACAAGACATAGCATTTTATTTGACGAATCTACCGTTATCGCGATGGAAGATAAGGGTTATATAAGCCCAGGTTAGCAGTTTAGGTTAGGTTAGGTAAACCAAAGTTAGGTCACGTCAATTGTAAGAATGTGACTCCGCTGATGTGGGCTGAAAAAAATCAGACTTTAAGACAGTATATCACAATTTTATACCATTTTATTGAGTTTTTTTTAGGTGACTGTTAAAGAACAACGTAGGAAATCAATTCTGACAGCTAATTCGCATTCAGTGCATCGAAAACCATAAGAATTGATATGCCTTATCCCCAGAACAGGAAATACTAAGTTTTTCAAGTTTTTTAAGGTTAGGGTGAAACGCAGACGTACACGGGAAATTATGACATCGGATTCAGATTCAGCGCGTCAAAATCCATAGGAAAACATATGTCGCGTCCACGAAGTAGTATAAGGAGACCCCACACCCGGAAAATTTGGACGCGTGGATTCGGATTTAGTTAGTTTGCATCGCTCGTAGCGCCTCTTGCGGACACATGCATACATACATACAGATCTACATACGTGCAGGCATACACATTCGTAAGAATCTGTGTTTTGTGACAAGCATGCATGCGTTTGTTTTCCCCGACTCACACTATAATATCTTTGCTCACACCATTGGTGCCGCCATTTGTAAATCATGTATTTCAACGCTTTTCTGCAAGAGGCGCTGCGAACGATGCAAACTAACTAAATCCGAATGTATGCGTCCGAATTTTCCGAAGACCGCATGTGAGTGGGGTCTCCTTATACTACTTCGTGGTCGCGTCCCCAGATCACAACACTTATTTTTTTTGTGTTATTTGTTTATTTAACATTTAAGGGTGTTGGTTAAATCCTACTTGGATTTTTTTCCATATGCACGGCACTGCCTCCATGTATAATTTTTCCCAAGTATTTGAGAGCGAAAGAAAGAAAACTCATCAAATATCCGAGGTTTTGCGAATTCTTCGGATCAACAAAATTGATAGGAATGAAGAAGACAGCATTTGAACGGCGAGAACCGTTCGCAAATTTATTTATTTACTCACAATTCTGACATTACAGAAGCATTTTCAGTTGTCATTCCAAATTCGAAGACCCAAAACTTGATGATGGCGAACCTAAATTTAGCGAAATACCTCGCGAAATAGAGAAAAAAAACCTTAAGAAAATTGAGGTGTCCTGTGTATGTGAGGACCATAAGACTGTATTGGTAAGCAGCAAAGCAAACTCGGCATATAAAACAGCTGTCAAATTCGCGCTCCGAATCTCCGATGTTCTGAAGTCCGCACCAAACATTGCCACTCGCGAAATCGGGGCGCAAATATTTAAAAAGTTTTTGCAGAATGAACCTGCAAATGCAAATTTATTAATAAATTTCAAGTTTATCAAGTGGTCCAACTATAAATTAATTATATGAAGAAGCTTGTAACGGGGGACACGGATTCTGGACATCTTTTGTAAGCGGAGAGGGTCTCATTTGAGATGAGGAAAAGCTGAAACAGTTTACTAAGATGGAAAGCGGTTTACTCTTCAATTTTTGGGTCTTTCTCATTTTTTCAACGGCGATACCACGCTGAAAATACCAGTTCCCGTTAGATCACTGAAGTTAAGCAGTGTTGGGCGCGTTTAGTACTTGGATGGGTGATCGTTCGGGGAATACTGCGTGTTGTTGACCCATCGTGGGTGTGGTGGACCCACACTGGTAGTATTTATCCACCTAGAAACACTACCCGAATCGGGTAGTGAGGCAATGAACTTTCGAGTTCGAAATGCTAATCAATTTTTTTTTCTCATTTTTTTCCCAATAGATTACCCTGAAGTATAAATATTATAAAAACAACAATAAAAAGTTTCAAAAATATATATTAGGAATACAACAATTATTTCGGGATTTCTTAAATTATAAAAACTAGTTATTTGTAAAGTTATGACAATTTTTTGCTGATAAATATTAATATTTTTTGAATAGGATGGAGCAACAAAAATCTTTTTTGTGATAAGCTTTTGGAGTGCGGGGTGCTGAAAAATTCCCTTTATCCTCCAATAAATTATCAATGAAGTTAAGAACATGAATAAAATCAATAAAATTAATAAAACGAATAAAATGAATAATACGGATAGAATGAATAAAATCAATAAAATCAGTGAAACCGATATAAATTTCATTTTATTGATTTGATTGTTGTTGTTCATTTTATTGACAATAAATTGATTTCAGTGATTTCATTCAATTTATTAATTTTATTGATTTATTTGATTGTATTTTTTCAGAAATCGAATATTTACATTGATTTTCTTTATTTTAATACAAAATACAATAAAATCAATAAAATTAATTAAAAAAAAAAAATTGATTAGCAGTTCGAACTCGAAAGTTCATTGCCTCACTACCCGATTCGGGTAGTGTTTCTAGATGGATAAATACTACCAGCGTGGGTCCACCACACCCACGACGGGCCAACACCACGCAGTATTCCCAAACGGTCACCCATCCAAGTACGAACCACGCCCAACGCTGCTTAACTTCAGTGATCTTACGGGAACTGGTGTTTTCAGCGTGGTATCGCCGTTGGCCAATATAATTAATAAAATCTCTAAAATCAAGAAAATAAAATTATAATTAATAAAGTCAAAATTGTACTGATTTCAGTGATTTTATTCAATTCATTGATTTTATTTCGTTGATAATAATTTGATGTTATTGTTTTCAGCGATTTCATTCAATTTATGGACTTTTTTATTCATATCATTGTATTTTTTAATAAAATGAAGAAAGTCAGTATACATATTCGATTCTTTTATTTAAAAATACAATCAAATGAATCAATAAAATAAATAAATTGAATGAGATTACTAAAATCGATAAAATCAATTTATTTTCAACAAAATCAATAAAAAACGCATGAAATCTACATTTTAATGATTTTAGTGATTTTATTCAATTTATTGATTTTATTGTTTTGGTTGATTTATTTTATTTTATTGATTCTATTGATTTGGTTGATTTGATTGATTGGATTGATTCTGTTCAATTCATTGATTTTTTTATTATAAATATTTGACTTTTAAAAAAAAATATAATCAAATGACTCAATGAAGTCAATAAATTATCATAAAATATTATCAAATTATTATCAATGAATTGAATAAAATCACTGAAATCAGTATAATTTTGACTTTATTGATTATATTTTGATTTTCTTGATTTTTGTGATTTTATTGAATTTATTGATTTTATTGATTCATTTCATTGTATTTTGTACTAAAATAAAGAAAATCAATGTAAATATTCGATTTCTAAAAAAATGCAATCAAATAAATCAATAAATTGAATGAAATCACTGAAATCAATAAAATAAAATTTATATCGGTTTCACTGATTTCATTGATTTATTTTATTTTATTGATTTGATTTATTCCATCACAAAAAAGATTTTTGTTGCTCCAGCCTATTCAAAAAATAGTAATGCTTATCAGCAAAAAATAGTCATAACTTTACAAATAACTAGTTTTTGTAATTTCGCAAATCCCGAAATTTATGTATTAATCAAAGAAATGATTGATAAAAAAATCAACAGAATATAAAAATATTGTTGTGTCAACAATAATGATTTTTGTATTCCCAAAATATATTTAAAAAAATTGTATTGTTGTTTTTATCATATTTATGCATATACTGGGTAATCTATTGGAAAAAAATGAGAAACAACCAAAAATTGAAGAGAGCACGAAGACGCGAACGCATGACGGCAGAATCTGTAGCCTAGAACCTTGACCATTAACCCGCCGCTGGTTACTCCATGGGCCCATAATTCAAACTCATGGTTATTTTGGGCGGATTTCTTGTAACCCGTTTCCTCGTAAACCGCTTTCCATCTTAGTAAACTGTTTCAGGTTTTTTCATCTCAAATGAGGCCCTCTTCGCTCACAAAAGATGACCAGAATCCGTGTCTCCCGTTACAAGCTTCTTCATATAATTAATTTATATTTGGACCACTTGATAAACTTGGAATTTGTGAATAAATTTGCATTTGTGGATTCTTTCTACAAAAACTCTTTAAATATTTGCGCCCCGATTTCGCGAGTGGCAATGTGTGGTGTGGACTTCAGAGCATCGGAGATTCGGAGCGCGAATTTGACAGCTGGTTGATATGCCGAGTTTGCTTTGCTGCTTACCAAAAAGTCTTACGGTCCTCACATACACAGGACATCTCAATTTTCTTACGGTTTTTTCTCCATTTCGCGAGGTATTTTGCAAAATTTAGGTTCGCCATCATCAAGTTTTGGGTCTTCGAATTTGGAATGACAACTGAAAATGCTTCTCTAATGACAGAATTGTGAGTAAAAAACAATTTACGAACGTTGACCCGAGGATCTCGCAAAACTCCGGATATTTGACAAGTTTTCTTTCTTTCGCTCTCAAATACTTGGGAAAAATTATATATGGAGCCAGTGCCGTTACTATAAAAAAACTTCCAAGTCGGAGTTGACCAACACCCTTAAATAAAGTAAAATCATAATTATTGATTTTATCGACTTTTCCCATCGATTATCGATTTCGTTTTAGCTTGAACTTATGGGCAAATTTTTGTTTACCGAATTCCAATTAAGTATCTTAAAGTAATGGTTAGCACTCCCGACTGATAAAGCATTACATAAAGGTAGAGGTGAGGGTTCGAATCTCTGTAGCGTTAGAAATTTAAATGGTAATATATTCAATAAATGTGACCGTCCATGAAGAAAGGGACCTAATGCGTCAAAGTTAAATTTTACAGGACGGGTGATCGTAGCAGAGCCTGCAAGCCAGCATTTGAGTAGTGGGGGTGGGTCTACGGAAAGCTCCCCCTCCACTTACCAAACACCTTTAGGCACGAGCCAGTGGAACTCACGGACAGGTCGCGTACAGCTGTAGTGGTAAGTGGTGGGGCAGGCTTTCCGAGGCCTCTCGTTCGATCTCCGCGTGCGCTTATAATGCCTATGTTTGTAGCTTAATAAGAAGAAAAATAATTTACTTAAAAAATTGCTGATTAATGGCAATGAAATAGTAACTCAGAAGCTATCGATTGGCGTAAGAAAATAAAAATCGATTTTTTCTGCATTAGGTCCCTTTCTTCGTGGATGGTCACAGATATGCAAAATACTGGCAATCTATTTATATTTATTTTCTACTGACTGTTTTCTCGCATCACTGGAATACAGCAATGCGGGATGACAAAATTGATTCTAAAATTGAATTGGAATTAATTTTTTCGAAATTTAAATGATATTTGAACGTAAAAGTATCGTGACAGCATGTAATAATAATCAAGGTGCATTCCAAAAACATAGAAATGATTTTTAACGATTTTTAAATTTACTCCGGCATTTTAGTATGTCAGTGGTTCGCCAGTACTGCCCCAGTAATTGCAGTCTGTACTGCGCCAGCTACGGCACGCCAGTACCGCCAAGCAATACAAGCCAGTGCTGCCACAGTACTAGCCCAATACAGCCAGTACTGTACTGGAACTTCGGCAGACTGCACTGAGCAATAGATGTGCCGGACGTGTATTTCCACCTGGTAACTGTTCAAAATAGCCTACAACATGTCATTCCTAACCGATTTCATACCTTTTTTTGGAAATGATTTCCGTTAAACTTCTCAGAAAACTGTCGAAGCCAATTTCATCAATTATTAAAAATAGATTTAAAGTACATAAAAATGTTATTGAACATTTGTCTTTATTGTTATAAAAAAATTAATTTAAACAGATAATCCAGTGCACCAGTTTGTTGTGGACAAAAAATATTTTGAACTCAAATCTTTCTGCTTTATTATTCAAAAGGTATTTAGTAGTCAAAAATAGTCATAAATTGGAAACTTATGAACAATTTCTAAAGTTACAGTAATTTATTGAAACTATCAGGGTCCATAAGCAGACCAATAGACACAACAAAGAAGTTATTATTGCACTGTTAGAAATAATATATATATTTAATATACAAATGTGTATTAAAAATATCTCAAGCGTATGAAATCGCCACTAAGAGCTTGTATATTAAATTTCATATGCAGTTATAATTCCCTTTTATACAAGTTGAAATAAGTTAAGCAGCAATTTTCGTTTCTAAATAATAAAACATGATACCTTCTCCAGCTAAAGATAAATTAAACTAGATTTTGGGTAGAAAAGCTAAATTAAACAAACAAAATAACAGATTTAACTTACAATCAGCTGTACTATTATTAAATTTCTACCATTTTGATATAACAGAATCTTCTTTTCTCAATTGCTCAAACAAACTGATGAAAGTTGACAGTTGATTCTACGGAAAAAACATGTAGTTTATGTGTTTGAAAATTTTTTAATCCACCCAATTTGTTTTGTAGTAGAAATAAACAATTGAATAGTACGATGGTTCAAAATGTGGCGACGATATGCGAATGTTAGCTCATACGACATCGAATAATCCTTCACATTTCTGTGGAAAATGCCGTGCATTCTCTTATCGAGGAGCTGTTCATGGAACTTTTTCTCCTATGCTTTATTAATTCGTGTTTTGTGACCGTGTTAAGAAGAGGGTCTTGTCCGTTTGCTGTACCCAGAATAATTCTGTTGCGAAGATATTCAAGATTCAGTATTCCGCGATCACCTTGACGTCGTTAGATTTAATTTCGCGGAACAGACGACTTAAGGTGCAAGATTTTGTTCCTGTGCATAACCTTTCATGACCCTATATCAAGGGATCTAAGCCCATCCTTCGTCCACAGAACCACTGCAAATAAAAAGAGTACTACTCGAACAGCAAGTGTGTTCGTTTCAGATACTCTATTCCTGGCCGACAGTTCGGAGGACCAAAGCTGTCTATTAAGACGTTTGTATGTGCATCGGAGAACATCCCTTATACATAGATGTTACGTTCTGAATGCGGCTCCGTGGCACGCCTAGGTATATATATATATATATATATATATATATATATATATATATATATATGTATATATATATATATGTATATATATATATATGTGTCTTTAACGGTGACTCTGGGATATCGGGCGATGTCTCAGAGTAACAGCCTTATCCTTGCACGCGGGGCTCTACAAGGATGGACGAACCCTTTCCCTAGCTGCTCGTGGGAACAACAATGAAACCAAAAAACCACCAAAATGTTGTAGATGCGGTTCAAAACGATCGAACGCGCAGAACACCCGACAATGGATCGGCAAACAATGCCGATCATCCTAGAGTTCGGGGTGCTGAAAATAATTTGGATGAAAACACAACGACGAACCGGCGAAACGCCCACATTGAGTGGACGGATCAACTTAAGAATGATGTGTTAGACTGCTACGATGCCAGTATTATCCCTGTTCGTGGAGGCTTTATGGCGCGTATGCATACTCTGTGGTGCCAGAAACACCCAGAGCTTCAACACGTTTCGCATCAGTCTTTGCGAAATCAAGCCGACTACCTCCGCAAAAATGGATATGTACGCGGAGCGCTTCCTCAACCGCTGCTTGAACAAGCTGCAGACGAAGATGAAATGACATTAAGACCAACCGCAAAAAGTAGGCACCTTCTTGAAGATGATGGCAATTTCAGTACAAGGAGGAACATCAACATGCAGGTTCCTCTTAAGCCCCAAGATCTGGCTGAAATGGATGCCTGCCTTTGTGGAGATATCTCGCAAGAGTCCGACCTCTGGACCATCAATTGCTCAGTTTATGGTGCTGCGACATCTTTGGCTGATTCAAATCGAAGGCTCAAACCGACGATGGATCAAAAGACAAGAAGACGCTTGCATCAACTGAACAAGAAAATTGGATGGGCAAGACAGAATGCGTCCCGTGTTCAATGTGTGATTGACTACATAACATCTGGTAGACCGTTCACGGAAAGGGTTCGAAAGTTCGCCCAAGAACTAAGGACCTTGAATCACACACTAAACAAGTCAAAGCTGCTGACAATCAAGCAGCATATTGTTGAAAAAATAAGGCTGTTATCTGACGCAAGGAGGAGGATACAGAAGAGGGAGAGATGGATCAGAGAGAATCAACAGTTTCTCGCTGACCCATCGCGCCTCTTCAGTGATCCCCCTGTTTTTGTAAAAAATCCACCCAAGCCCAAGGAGGTAGAGACTTTTTGGAGAGAGGTGTACAAGATCCCGAAAACACTAGAGTTGAAGGAAGATACTGACAATATCATTCGCTTCAAGGAGTTTTGCGACAGCCTCATAAAATCTGAGGAGGAGTGCCCATCAGTCACTGCCGAAGAGGTGAAAAAAGCACTTAGAGGCACGAAGAACTTTTCCGGTGCTGGACCAGATTGTATCAAGAACTTTTGGTGGAAGAAGTTTACTTCTACACACCAACATTTGGCCCGCATATTCACCTCATATTTAAAGTCGGAGATGCCCATTCCGCAGTGGCTAGTGTTAGGACGCACTATACTCCTACCGAAAAAAGGCGACTTGTCCAAACCAGAGAATTACAGGCCAATAACTTGTTTGAACACACTGTATAAGATTTTTACAGCTATCCTAAACAACAGGATTGTTCGACGAATTGAGCCTGTATGGCGAGAGATGTACGAACAACGTGGCTCGAAAAAAGGTGTAGCAGGCTGTCGAGAGAACCTGCTGATTGACAGGTGTGTCTGTAAAGACGCTACGGTCCATCAGCGCGTCCTGTCAATGGCCTGGATTGACTACCGGAAAGCTTTTGATTCAACCTCTCATAGACTTATCATCTGTCTGTTGGAAAGCTTGAAGGTACATCCACACATAGTGAGATGCATAGAGAGATTGATGCCTCTTTGGAAAACTAGATTTACCATCTCATCTAGGAATTATCGTCTGACGACGAACAACGTCACCTTCCAGAGGGGCGTCTTTCAAGGGGATAGTATGAGCCCTTTGCTTTCTTTGCATCACACTTTTGCCTCTATCTCTTGCACTACGAAATTCTCCTGGATACCTCTGTGGCGACACTAATCAGCGTGAGCATAAGGTCACTCATGTATTCTATATGGATGACCTGAAGATCTATGCCGCTGGTAAAAGCAAACTTCAAACTGCTTTAAATATCGTCAAGAACTACACAGGAGAGATTGGGATGGACTTTGGTTTGGACAAGTGTGCCAAAATTCATTTGAAGAAAGGAAAGATTACTGGCGTTCCCAAGGACCCTGAGCTTGTGGATATAAGTGTTATTAGACATCTTAACACTGGAGAGACCTATACATACCTGGGCGTGCCTCAAAGCCGCATTCAGGACGTAACATCAGTGAAGGAGTCTCTCCGAGCAGATACAAGCATCTTCTTCGACAGATTTGGTCTTCCAATCTGTCGGCGTTGAACAAGGTATCTGCGACTAACATGCTTGCCGTCCCGGTTCTACTCTACTCGTTTGGGGTGGTTCAATGGACGAAGAACGAGCTTAAGGCCCTTGATGTCACCACGTGTAAGATCATGCATATGCATAAAAGCTTGCATATCAATTCGTCAGTTCCGCGATTATACATTTCACGCCAGCAAGGCGGACGCGGACTTCTGAATCTCCAGTGTCTTCATAACCGAATTGTTTTGAGTACAGCTTACATCGTTGCGAATGGCAGAGATCCTCTCCTAAAGATGGTCAGAAACCACGAGATGATTGGCGAAGGGGCGTTCCTTTAATAAGCCGCAGAGCAAGCTGCTGAGACCCTTGGCCTGAATTTTAACATCAGAAGTGAGGAAAGTGCTTTACTCCATCTAGATGCTTCACGTCTAAAAGCCGAAGTAAAGAAAGCAGAGGTTGGAAAATTTCACCAAGAGCTACTCGACAAGCAAATGCACGGAAACTTTCACAGAAATGTAGAAAAACAGTCCTTGTCGAAGGAGCAAACTTTTGCTTTCCTCAAATCATCAGGGCTCAATTCAGGTACAGAGGGCTTTATTTTCGCATGCCAGGACGGTGTAATCTCCACCTTAGCATACCGCGCCCGCATTTAATGTCAAGAAGTTCCCAGTGATAGGTGCAGAGCGTGTCATGCACACGCTGAGTACCTAGAACATATACTATCGGGGTGTCCGACCCACGCAGGAACAACGTATATCTATAGACATAATGCGGCCCTAAGAGTACTTTATTACCACCTTTGTCGCTCTTACGGTGTTGGTCGCGACCCTGCCCTGCCGAACGCTCCACCGGATATAGAGTCAATTGTCCGAAACGAGAAGTGCCAGATTTTCTGGAACTACGATTTTCGGGCAGCAGTCTCCGTTGCGCACTCGAGGCCTGACATTGTTCTCCAAGACTTCGAGAAACGAACTATATTCGTGATCGAATTCTCGGCTCCATCCGAATACAACATCACTGCAAAGGAGAAAGAAAAAGAGGAGAGATATCAAGACCTTAAAAGAGAGCTGCGTCGACTGTACCCAAAATATTCGGTACGAGTAATTGTTCTTGTGATAGGTGCTCTCGGAGGTGTGAAATTATCGCTGGTTCGTA
This sequence comes from Andricus quercusramuli, assembly GCA_932178445.1. NCBI lineage: Eukaryota > Metazoa > Arthropoda > Insecta > Hymenoptera > Cynipidae > Andricus > Andricus quercusramuli. The sequence goes on from CAKNXH010063059.1 coordinate 112,430, forward strand.
ACCTTAAAGCCATACCCGCGTGCCAAAAATATGCCAAGGCTCTTGCGAGATGGATGCAGAAAGCTGTCATCCTTGGGTCGCTTCGTGTCCTCAAGACACACGAGGGTTTCGCCGGCCTGTCGTTGTGATTTCGTCGTGCCCTGTGACCACCCATCTCACGGATGTGAGACGTGGCCATAGGTGTATTTTACCGCGGTTCTACTGGGGGCCATTGACATTTTTTCCAGATGGCAGTTGCTCTTAGTGGTACCCTGCGGTGGTTGTTTAACTTTTTTTTAATTATATATATATATATATCCCGTTTCGGTTTCGATTCCTTTGAAATAGAACCGAAGGGCCTATGACAAAGCCACTGCACGCGTCCTCGGGTTGCAGATGGAGGGTCCCTGTACCAAGAGTTTCTGCTGAATATGCTTACAATAATTAATAAGCAGTCGCGGACAATTGTCCAGGCATGGTCCCGAAGGAATAACCCCTAAGCGAAGCCGTAAAAACCGTGCCGAAAGCTGAATGGCACCTGGGTGAGGTGTCTTTAACGGTGACCCTGGGATACCGGGCGACCTCTCAAATTATTAGCCTTATCCTTGCACGCGGGGCTCTACAAGGATGGACGAACCCTTTCCCTAGCTGCTCGTGCGAAAAACAATTAAACCACCGACACACCAAAATGTTGTAGATGCGGTTCAAAACGATCGAACGCGCAGAGCACCCGACAATGGATCGGCGAAAACAATGCCGATCATCCTAGAGTTCGGGGTGTTGAAAATAATTTAGATGGAAACACGACGACGAACCGGCGTAACGCCCACATTGAGTGGACGGATCAACTTAAGAATGACGTGCTAGACTGCTACGATGCCAGCATTATCCCTGTTCGCGGAGGCTTTATGGCGCGTATGCACACTCTGTGGTGCCAGAAACACCCAGAGCTTCAATACGTTTCGCATCAGTCATTGCGAAATCAAGCCGACTACCTCCGGAAAAATGGATATGTACGCGGAGCGCTTCCTCAACCGCTGCTTGAAGAAGCTGCAGACGAAGATGAAACGACATTAAGACCAACCGCAGAAAGCAGGCACCTTCTGAAAGATGATTGCAATTTCAGTACAAGGAGTAACATCAACATGCAAGTTCCTCTTAAGCCCCAATATCTGTCCGAAATGGATACCTTCCTTCGTGGAGATATCTTGTAAGAGTCCGACCTCTGGACCATCAATTGCTCAGTTTATGGTGCTGCGAGAACTTTGGTTGATTCAAATCGAAAGCTAAAACCGACGATGGATCAAAAGACCAAAAGACGCTTGCATCAACTGAACAAGAAAATTGGATGGGCCAGACAGAATGCATCCCGTGTTCAATGTGTGATTGACTACATAACATCTGGTAGACCGTTTACGGAAAGGGTTCGAAAGTTCGCCCGAGAACTAATCAGCTTTAATCACACTAAACAAGTCAAAGGTGCTGACAATAAAGCAGCATATTGTTGACAGAATACGGCTGTTATTTGATGCAAGGAGGAGAATACAGAAGAGGTAGAGATGTATCAGGGAGAATCAACAGTTTCTCGCTGACCCATCGCGCGTCTTCAGCGATCTCCCTGTTTCTGTAAAAAATCCACCCTAGCCCAAGGAGGTAGATACGTTTTGGAGAGAGGTATACAAAATCCCGAAAACACAGGAGTTGAAGGAAGATACTGACAATATCATCCGCTTCAAGGAGTTTTGCGACAACCTCATAAAATCTGAGGGGAAATGTCCATCAGTCACTGCCGAAGAGGTGAAAAAATCACTTAGAGGCACAAAGAACCTTTCCGCTGCTAAACCAGATTGTATCAAGAACTTTTGGTGGAAGAAGTTTAATTTTATAACCCAACATTTGGCGCGCATATTCACCTCATATTTAAAGTCAGAGACGCCCATTCCGCAGTGGCTGGTGTTAGGACGCACTTTACTCCTGCCGAAAAAAGGCAATTTGTCCAACCCAGACAATTGGAGGCCAATAACTTGTTTGAACACACTGTATAAGATCTTCACAGCTGTCCTAAACAACAGGATTGTTCGACGAAATCAGCCTGTATGGCGAGAAATGTACGAACAGCGTGGCTCGAAAAAAGGTGAAGCAGGCTGTCGAGAGAACCTGCTAATTGACAGGTGTGTCTGTAAAGACCCTACAGCCCATTAGCGCGTCCTGTCAATGGCCTGGAATGACTACCGGAAAGCTTTCGATTCAACCCCTCATAGACTTATCATCTGTCGGTTAGAAAGCTTGAAGGTACATCCACACATAGTGAGATGCATAGGGAGATTGATGCCTCTTTGGAAAACTAGATTTACCATCTTATCTAGAAATTATCGTCTGATGACGAACAACGTCACCTTCCAGAGGGGAGTCCTTCAAGGTGATACCATGAGCCCTTTGCTTTTTTGCATCACACTTTTGCCTCTATCTCTCGCACTACGAAATTCTCCTGGATACCTCTGTGGCGACACTAATGAGCGCGAACATAAGGTCACTCATGTATTTTATATGGATGACCTGAAGATCTATGCCTCTGGTAAAAGCAAACTTCAATCTGCTATAAATATCGTCAAGAAATACACAGGAGAGATTGGAATGGACTTCGGTTTGGAAAAGTGTGCCAAAATTCATCTGAAGAAAGGAAAGATTACTGGCGTTCCTAAGGACCCTGAGCTTGTGGACATAAGTGTTATTAGACATCTTTTTGGAGAGGCCTATACATACCTGGGCGTGCCTCAAAGCCGCATTCAGGACGTAACATCAGTGAAGGAGTCTCTCCGAGCAGATACAAGCATCTTCTTCGACAGATTTGGTCTTCCAATCTATCGGCGTTGAACAAGGTATCTGCGACTAACATGCTTGCCGTCCCAGTTCTACTCTACTCGTTTGGGGTGGTTCAATGGATGAAGAACGAGCTTAAGGCCCTTGATGTCACCACACGTAAGATCATGCATATGCATAAAAGCTTGCACATCAATTCGTCAGTTCCGCGATCATACATTTCACGCCGTCAAGGCGGACGCGGACTTCTGAATCTCCAGTGTCTTCATAACCGAATTGTTCTAAGTACAGCTTACATCGTTGCTAATGGCAGAGATCCGCTCCTAAAGATGGTCAGGAATCACGAGATGATTGGTGAAGGAGCGTTTCTTTACAAAGCCGCAGAGCAAGCGGCCGAGACCCTTGGCCTGAATTTTAAGATGAGAAGTGAGGAAAGTGCATTACTCCATCTAATTGCTTCACGTCTGAAAGCCGAAGTAAAGAAAAAGCAGAGGTTGGAAAATTTCACCAAGAGCTACTCGACAAGCATGTGCACGGAAATTTTCACAGAAATGTAGAAAAACAGACCTTGTCGAAGGAGCAAACTTTTGCTTTCCTTAAATCATCGGGGCTCAATTCAGGTACAGAGTGTTTTATTTTTGCATGCCAGGACGGTGTCATTTCCACCTTAGCATACCGTGCTCGCATTTTATGTCAAGAAGTTCCCAGTGATAGGTGCAAAGCGTGTCATGCACACAATGAGTACCTAGAACATACTATCTGGCTGTCCGACCCATGCAGGAACGACGTACATCTATAGATATAATGCGGCCCTAAGAGTACTTTATTACCATCTTTCTCGCTCTTACGGTGTTGGTCGCGACCCTGCTCTGCCGAACGCTCCAAGGGATATAGAGTCAATTGTCCGAAACGAGAAGTGCCAAATTTTCTGGAACTACGATTTTCGGGCAGTAATCTCCGTTGCGCACTCGAGGCCTGACATTGTTCTCCAAGACTTCCAGAAACGAACTATATTCGTGATCGAATTCTCGGCTCCGTACAAATACAACATCACTGCAAAGGAGAAAGAAAAAGAGGAGAGGTATCAAGACCTTAAATGAGAGCTGCAACGACTGTACGCTAAATATTCGGTGCGAGTAATTGTCCTTGTGATAGGTTTTCTCGGAGGTACGAAACTATCACTGGTTCGTAACCTTAAAGCCATACCCACGTGCAAAAAATATGCCAAGGCACTTGCGAGATGGATGCAGAAAGTTGTCATCGTTGGGTCGCTTCGTGTCCTCAAGACGCACGAGGGTTTCGCCGGCCTGTCGTTGTGATTTCATTGTGCCCTGTGACCACCCATCTCACGGTTGTGAGACGTGGCCATAGGTGTGATTTACCGCGGTTCTACTGGGGGCTATTGACATTTTTCAGATAGCGGTTGCTCTTAGCGGAACCCTGCGGTGGTTGTTTAACTCTTTTTCTTTTAATTATCCTTTGGAATAGAACCGAAGGGCTTATGACAAAGCCTCCGAACGCGTCCTCGGGTTGCGGATAGAGGGTCCCTGTACCAAGGGTTTCTGCTGAATATGGTTATAATAATTAATAAGCAGTCGCGGACAATTGTTCAGAGATGGTCCCGAAGGAATAACCCCCAAGCGAAGGCGTGAGAACCGTGCCGAAAGCTGAATGTCACCTGGGTGAGGTGTCTCTAACGGTGATTCTGGGAAATCGGCGACTCTCAGAGTATACAGCCTTATCCTTGCATGCGGGGCTCTACAAGGATGGACGAACCCTTTCTCTAGCTGCTCGTGGGAACAACAATGACAACACCAAACATACTTGTAGTAAGTGCGGTTCAAAACAATCGAACGCGCAGGGCTCCCGACAATGGGTCGGACAACAATGCCGACTACCCTACAGTTGGGGGAGCCAATCAAGACGGAGTCAATGCGATTGACCGGCGGAAACTTGTTACTTTTAAGTGGACGGATCAACTCAATGACGGCCTGCTGGAGTGCTACGATGGCAGTATGGTCCCTGAACGAGAAGGTTACATGGCACGACTGCATGCTCTATGGTGCGAGAAACACTCAGAGCTCTCAGACTTTTCGCAAAAACGTCTGCGAAACCATGCCGAGAACCTTAGGAAAAGGGGTTATATAAGCGGAGTGCCTACTCAACCGCATCCAGAACAAGCCGGCAACAGAGAAAGAGAAGCGACACTGAGACCAACCGCGAACAGGCATCCAATAGAGGAAGAACGATGCTTCAGGACCCGGAGAAACATCAACATTCAGGTTTCTCCCAAGCCCAAAGATCTGACTGAATTGGATGATGAACTTCGTGGAGATTTTTCCGAAGAATCCGACCTCTGGACTATCAGTTGTGGTGTGTACAATGCAGCGAGAACTTTGGCAGATGCAAGCCGTAAAACAAAACCAACGGTTGATCATAAGACCAAAAGAAGAATGCATCAACTCAGCACAAAGATAGGCTGGGCTAGACAGTACGCGTCCCGCATTCAGTGTGTGATTGACTACATAACATCTGGCAGGAATTTCACTGCCAAGGTTCGACGGTTCGCGCGCGAACTGCGGATCCGTCATCACACAATCAACAAATCAAAGGTAATGACCATCAGACAGCATATTGTTGACAGAATACGAATACTATCTAACGCTAGGAGAAGTCTAGAGCGGAGAGAGAGGTGGGTCAGAGAAAATCAACAATTTTCATCTGATCCATCTAAACTCTTCCAAGACCCTCCAATTACTGTCGACCATCCGCCCAAACCAGAGGAGGTCGAAGCATTTTGGAGAGACGTCTACGAGGTCCACCATCCACTTCAAGAAGACTCAAAGAACATAAATAGCTTCAAGGAGCTGTGCAATGCCCTCATAACACCTGAGGAAGAATGCTCACCTATCACTACCGAGGAGGTGAAAAACGTATTAAAAGGCATGAAGAACTTTCCCGCTCCTGGACCAGATGGTATCAAGACCTTCTGGTGGAAGAAGTTTCCTTCAACCCACCAGCATCTGGCCCGAATTTTCACCTCATATCTAAAGTCGGAAGAGCCTATTCCGGAGTGGTTGGTGGAAGGGCGCATAGTGCTCCTGCCTAAGACGGGCAACTTAGCTGACCCTATGAATTACAGGCCAATAACTTGTCTGAACACACTGTATAAGATCTTCACAGCCATCCTAAATGATAGGTTTCTTCGGACAATTGAACCTGTGTGGCGAGAGATGTATGAACAGCGTGGCTCGAAGAAAGGCGTAGCAGGATGTCGGGAGAACCTGCTCATCTATAGATGTGTCTGTAAAGATGCAGCATCCTATCAACGATCTCTATCGATGGCCTGGATAGATTACCGAAAAGCTCTTGATTCAACCTCCCATATACTTATCATCTGTCTGTTGGAAAGCTTGAAGGTTCATCCACACATCGTGAGATGCATAGAGAGATTAATGCCGCTTCGGAAAACCAGATTTACCATCTTATCTGGAAAATATCGTGTGATCACTAACAGTATCACCTTTCAGAGAGGTGTATTTCAGGGCGACACCATGAGCCCTCTCCTCTTTTGCCTCACATTATTGCCACTATCTCTCGCACTTCGCCATTCCGAAGGGTACCTCTGTGGCAAACCTGGAAATCGAAAGCATAAGGTAACTCGTGTATTTTACATGGATGATCTTAAGCTCTATGCTAGAAATCAAGAGAAACTACATCTAGCTCTAAAAATTGTCACAGAGTACACTCAAGAGATTGGAGTGGAGTTCGGGTTAGAGAAATGCGCCAAGGTTAATTTGAAGAAAGGAAAACTTAACGGCATCCTCGAAGATACTGAACTCGTTGACAGAAGCGCTATGCGACACCTTTGCGCTGGAGAGACCTATACATACCTGGGCGTGCCACAAAGCCGCATTCAGGACGTAACATCTATAAAGGATACTCTCCGATGCAGATACAAACGTCTCCTCCGACAGATATGGTCTTCCGAACTGTCGGCGAGGAACAAAGTATCTGCAACGAACATGCCTGCCGTCCCAGTAGTACTCTATTCATTGGGAGTAGTTCCATGGACGAAGGACGAGCTCAGATCCCTCGACATCGGGTCCCGAAAGGTTATGCACATGAACAAAAGCATGCACCTTAAGTCTTCTGTTCCACGACTTTACGTCTCACGCCGTCAAGGTGGTCGTGGAATACTGAATCTTGAATGTCTTCACAACAGGATTATTCTGGATACAGCACATATTGTCGCAAATAGACAAGATCCTCTTCTTAAAATGGTCAGAAAACACGAAGAAGTAGGCAAAGGGGCGTTTCTTTACAAAGCAGCAGAAGAGGCTGCTGAAACACTCGGCCTTGACTTCAATATCACGGGTGAGCGAAATGCATTAAATCTTATCCATCTTAAATACTCACTCCTGAAGGCACGGATTAAGAAAGCACAGGAGAAAAACTTCCGCGAAGAGCTCCTCGACAAGAAGATGCACGGCATCTTCCACAGAAATGTGGAAGATCAGTCGATGTCGTATGAGCTGACGTTTGCTTTCCTTAGATCACCCGGATTGAAGTCGGGCACAGAGGGCTTCATTTTGGCATGTCAAGATGGTGTCATTTCCACTCTAGCATACCGTCGCCACATTTTGAGCCAAGATATTCCCGATGATAGCTGCAGAGCGTGTCATGAACACCCCGAGCATCTAGCACACATACTATCTAGTTGTCCAGCTCATGCGGGTACAACCTACATCCAAAGGCACAATGCGGCACTGAGAGTGCTTTATTACCATCTCTGTCACTCTTACGGCATTAGCCCAAATACCTATCCGCTGAACGCCCCTAGAGAAATAGAGTCAATTGTCGAAAATGAGAAGTGCCGCATATATTGAAACTTCATATTCTCGACAATTGTTTCTGTTGCGCACTCGAGGCCTGACATGGTTCTTCTTGACTTCGAGAAACGAACCATGTTCGTTATCGAATTTTCGGCACCAGCGGACAAAAACGTCACAGCGAAGGAGAAAGAAAAGAAAGAAAGGTATAAAGACCTTATGAGGGAGTTGCGACGGTTATACCCGGAATATTCTGTTAAGCTAATCGTCCTGATCATTGGCGCTCTTGGAGGTGCCAAGGTTTCACTTGTTAATAGCCTGAAAAGCATCCCTGCGTGTCAACAAAATGCTGGGGCACTTGCAGGGAGAATGCAGAAGGCGGTCGTTCTTGGGTCGCTCCGTGTCCTCAGGGTGCATGAGACTTTCGCCGGATCATCGTATTGAATTCGCGCAGACTGTAACCACTCATCTCACGGTCGTGAGACGTGGTTACAGCTGAAATTTTACCGCGATTTCGCTGGGAGCGGGTGCAATTTTTCAGATTAGCACTCGCTCCCGGCGAAATCCTGCGGTTGTCCTTATGACAAACTTTTAACTATATATATATATATATATATATATATATATATATGTCTTTCCAGCGCTAAGGCGCTTTTCTCGAGGAGCTCAGGATCCTATGGGATGATAGTAAGCTGTCCTTGCTTCAAATTAACCTTGGCACATTTTTCTAACCCAAGCTCCATTCCAATCTCCCAAAAGTACTCCTCGATAATCCTTGGAGGTAGATTTAGTTGCTCCGAATTTCTAGCATAGATATTGAGATCAATTATGTAAAATACATAAGTGAACTAATTCTTTCGAGATCAGGGTCAGCCGCAGAAGTACCAGCGGATGCTAGACTTCGTAGACTTGTCTCTCAAATGTCCCGACTTTTTCTGGTTTGGCCGAGTGGTCGACAGTAACTGGAAGGACTTGAAAGTGTCGAAATTGGTGAGAGAAAAACAGTTCATTTTCTCTGGACCACCTCTCCCTGCGCTCTAGATTTCTAGCGTCAGATAGTACTTGTATTCTGTTAGCAATATGTTGCCTGATTGGCAGCTGCATAGACTTGTTGAGTGTATGACGACTATTTTTAGGCTAAGTTGATGCATGCGTCTTTTGTTTTCTTGTTCGGCCTTTGATTTTGTTTTACGGTTCGCATATGCCAAAGTTGTAGCGGTTGACACACGTGCGCAGTCTCACGTAAATTCACTTATATCTAATTATATATATATATAAATAAGAAGACTTCAATTCCGTGAAAACTTTTGACTTTAATAGGGTTTCTCAATTTCATTCCGATCATAGAAATGTAGAAGTCGGATCGACTACTGTAGCACGTTTACGTTCTCTTTTTTAGGACAGCAGTGTTCCCAGATATATGGGAGCACCGTTGTACCACATTTTGAAGCCGCCACTGCACGAAGAACAGCGCTATTGTAGCTATAAAATCGGGATTGTATTGCCCTATTACACCGAACGCAACAGCTGTCCTACATTTCTTTCTATACATAACTCTCGTACTTTTCGCATCAACGCAAAGTTTACGAAATCTTGCCAAGGAACTCCGAAAAAGGGGTGATGTAAGCGGAGCGCCTAGTGTAACATAGCAAGAACAAGCCCGCAACAGAGAAAGAGAGGCGACACTGAAACCAACCACGGGCAGGCATCCAATAGACGAAAGACGATCCCACAGGGCCCGGGGAAACATCAACATCCAGGTTTTTTCAAGCCAAAAGATCTCTGGACTATCTATTGTAGTGTGTATAATGCAGCGAAAGTATTGGCGGATGCGAACCGTAAAACAAAACCAAAAGCTGATTATAAGACCAAAAGACGAATGCATCAACTCAGCCCAAAGATAGGCTGGACAAGTCAGAACGCGTCTCACATTCAGCGTGTGATTGACTAAAAAACATCTAGCAGGAATTTCACTGGCAGGGTCCGGCAGTTTCCGCATGAACTGCGTATCCGCCATCATACACTCAAGATGTCAAAGCTGCTGACCATCACACAGTATATTGTTGATAGAATAGGGGAACTATCTGACGCTAGCAGAAGTCTAGATCGGAGAGAGAGGTGGACCAGAGAAAACGAACAGTTTTTTCTGCTTCATCTCGACTCTTTCAAGATTGTTTATTCTCAAAATTTAAACAAATTTACCCAGAGATGTCCAGTTCAAACAATTAAAAAATTGTTAATATATTCTTTCTATACACTATACAGTCAGAAAAACAATTATATGTATTTCATTTCATTTTTTTAAAGTTATCGAAAAAAAACTGCTCAAGCAAATCAAAATTGTTTAAATAAATAGAAATGTATTGAACATTAAAAGATATGTATAAAAATTATATAATTATTTAATGAAAAGTAGCATAAGATACCAATTTGAGAAAAAACTGGACATCTCTGGGTCAATTTTTAGAAATTTTGAGAATAAACAATGAGTAATTGTTTAAATAATGACTTAATGTTTCTTACAAGAATCACTACTCTAAACAATGACAAACTATTACATTTCAGTCAGAAAATACGATTATTTTTTACATTTTTTGGGAATCAATAATTGTTTAAATAAGTTATATGTGTTTTAACAATTAAAAATTGTTCAAAAAGTGGTGGGAAATATTCAAGTTGTCCATCAGTAATTATTTGTATGAAAAAGACGACGGAAATAGCTAAAAAGTAACAATAATACCCGGTGGCACGTGTTAATATTCGAATTTCGAAAAAAAATAAGGACTTTTTTCTCCGGAAATGGAAACTTTTTTTGGGGTGGGGGGACTTGCCCTGTAGCTCGTAAAGCGTTTTTTGGACCACCCTAATGCACACCCTGAGCATCTAGGACACATACCAGCTGGTCGTCCAACTTACGTGAGAATGACGTAAATCTTAAGGTACTCCCCAAAACACTCCTAGGCAAATAGAGTCAATTGCCGAAAATGAGAAGTGCCGCATATACTAGAACTTCATATTCTTTACAATTGTTTCTGTTGTGCACTCGAGGTCTGACATAGATTATTTTGACTACGTGAGACAAACCACGTTATTTCTCGAATTTTCGGCACCAGCCGACAAAAACGACGGTTATATTCAGGATATTCTATCAAGTTCGTCGTCTTGATCATCGGTGCTCTTGGAGGTGTCAAAGTTTCAATGGTTGATGGCCTGAAAAGCATCCCTGCTTGTCAGCAAAATGCTAAGACGGAATGAGGGAAAAATGCAGAAGGCGGTCACCACCGTAGGGTCATCTGACTGGAAGCAACTGCCATGTATGTAAATGATACTGGCTCTCAGTAGAACCGCAGTAAATCATACCCAGAGCCACATCTCACGACTGTGAGGTAGGTGGCCACTGGGCACAACGAAATCAAAATGACAGGCCGGCAAAAGCCTCGTGTATCCTGAGGATATGGAGCGACTCAAGGATGACAGCTTTCTGCGTCCATCTTGCAAGTGCCTTGGCATCTTTCCTACCCGTGTATGGCTTTAAGGTTACGAACCAGTGATAGTTTCGTACCTCCGAGAAAACCTATCACAAGGACAATTACTCGCACCGAATATTTAGCGTACAGTCGTTGCAGCTCTCGTTTAAGGTCTTGATACATCTCCTCGTGTTCCTTCTCCTTGGCAGTGATGTTGTAGTCGGCTGGAGCCAAGAATTCGATCACGAATATAGTTCGTTTCTCGGAGACTTGGATAACGATGTCAGGCCTCGAGTGTGCAATGTAGATTGCTACCTGAAAATCGTAGTTCCAAAAAATTTGGCACTTCTTGTTTTCGACAATTGACTCTTTCTCTCTTGAAGCTTTCGGCAGGGCAGGCTCGCGGCTAATACCGTAAGAGCGACAAAGGTGGTAATAAAGCACTCTTAGGCCCGCATTATGTCTGTAGAGATACGTCGTTTCCGCGTGAATAGGGCAGCCAGATAGTGTGTGTACTAGGTACTTAGCGTGTGCATGACATGCACTGCACCTATCGCTGGGAACTTCTTGACGTGAAATGCGGTCACAGTATACTGAGGTAGAAATGACGACGTCCTGGCATGCGAAAATGAAACCCTCTGTACCTGAATTAGGACCTGATGACCTGAGGACAGCAAAAGTTTCCTCCTTCGACAAGGACTGATCTTGTCCATTTTCGTGAAAGTTCCCGTGTATTTTTTGTCGAATAGCTGCTGGCAAAATTATTCAATCTCTGATTTCTTAACATCGGCTTTCAGAAGTGAGGCATCTAGATGGATTAATGCACTTTCCTTACTTCTGATGTTAGATCATCTCGTGTTTCCTGACCATTTTTAAGAGAGGATCTCTGCTATTCGCAACTAGGTAAGCTGTATTCAGAACAATTCGGTTATGAAGACATTGGTTATTCAGAAGTCTGCACTCGCCTGGACGGCCTGAGATGTATAATGACAAAACGGAAGAATTGATATGAAAGCTCTTATGCAGAAGCGTGATCTTACGCGTGGCGATATCAAGGGCCAAAACGTTTTCCTTCGTCCATTGAACCATCTCAAACGAGTAGTATAAGGCCGAGACGGCAAGCATGCTAGTCGCAGATACCTTGTTCAACGCCGACAGATTTGAAGACCAAATCTATCGAAAAATACGCGTGCATCTGCTTTGGAGAGACTCTTTCACTGATGTTACATCCTGCATGCAGCTTTAAGGCACGCCGAGGTATGTATAGGTCTCTCCCGTGTCAAATGTCTAATAACAGTTATATCCAAGAGCTAAAGGTCCTCGGGACGCCAGTAATCTTTCCTTTCTTCAGATGAAACTTGGCACACTTTCCCAATTCAAAGTCCCTACCAATGTCTCATATGTACCCCTCGATGATATTTAAAGCAAGTTGAAGTTTGCTTTCACCAGAAGCATAGATCTTCAGGTCGTCCGTATAAATACATGAGTGACCTTATGCTCGCGATGGTTAGCGTCGCCGCAGAGGTATCCAGGAGAATTGCGTAGTGTGAGAGATAGGGGCAGAAGTGTAATGCAAAAGAGCAGATAGCTCATCGTATCGCCCTGAAAGACGCCCCTCTGGAAGGTGACGTTCTTCATTGTCAAACGATAATTTCCAGATTAGATAGTGAATCTAGTCTTCCAAAGGGACATCAATCTCTCTATGCATCTCACTATGTGTAGATGAACTTTTAAGCTTTTCAACAGACACATGATACATAAGTCTATGAGAGGTCAATTAGCAGGTTCTCTCGGAAGCCTGCTACACCTTTTTTTGAGCCACGTTGTTCGTATGTCTCTCCTCACACAGGCTCCATTCTTCGAACATTCCTGTTGTTTGGGAAAGCTTTAAAGATATTATACAGAGAGTTCAAAAAATTTATTGGCCTGTAATTCTCTGGGTTGGACAAGTTGCCTTTTTTCGGCAGAAGTATAATGCTTCCTACCACCGGCCACTGTGCAATGGGCGTCTCCGACATTATATATGAGGTGAATATGCGGGCCAAATGTTGGTGTCTAAAAGTAAACTTCTTCCACCAGAAGTTTTTGATATAATCCAGTCCAGCAGCGGAAAAGTTTTTCGTGCCTCCAAGTGCTTTTTCACCTCTTCGCTAGTGATTGATGGACATTCCTTCTCAGATTTCATGAGGTTGTCGCAAAACTCCTTTAAGTGGATGATATGTCAGTATCTTCTTTCACCTCTAGTGTTTTCGGGATCTTGTAAACCTCTCCAAAAAGCCTCTACCTCCTTGGGCTTGGGTGGATTTTTTACAGAAACAGTGAGATCGCTGAAGAGGCGCGATGGGTCAGCGAGAAACTGTTAATTCTCCCTGATGCATTTCTCCCTCTTCTGTATTCTCCTCATTGCGTTGGATAACGCCCGTATTTTGTAAACAATATGATGCTTGGTTGTCAGCAGCTTTGACTTGTTCAATGTGTTATTGTAGGTCCCCACTTCTTAGGCCAACTTTCAAACCCTATCCAGGAACGGTCTACCAGCTGCTATGTAGTCAATCACACATTGAACACGGGGCGCATTCTGTCTTGCCCATCGAGTCGTCTTATCCAGTTGAAGTAAGCGTCTTTCGGGCTTTCGATCCATCGTCGGCTCTAGCCTTCGAGTTGAATCAGCCAAAGCTCTCGCAGCACCTTCAACTGAACAATTGGTGCTTCAGAGGTCGGACTCCTTCGAGATATCCTCACGAAGGGCGGCATCTATTCCAGTCAGATCTTGCGGCTTAGGAGGAATCTGCATGTCAATGATCATCCATGTCTTGAAATCGCTATCATCTTTCAGAAGGTGCCTGCTTTCCACGGTTGGTCCTTATGTTGCTTCCTCATCTCCGCCTGCAGCTTGTTCAAGCAGTGGTTGGGCAAGCGCTCCGCGTACACATCCATTTTTCCAGAGGCAGGCACGTTGATTTCGCAATAACTGATGCGAAACATGCTGAAGCTTTGGGAATTTCTGGCACCACAAAGTGTGCATACACGCCGTGAAGCCTCCGTGAGCAGGGCTACTGCTAGCATCGTAAGAGTCTAGCAAGTAATCCTTGAATTAATTCATCCGCTTAATTTTTGCCTACCCATTGTCGGAAGCTCTGCGCGTTCGATAGTTTTGAACCGCATCTACAACTTCTTGATGGTTTAGTGATGTCATTGTTTTTCTCATGAGCAGCTAGGGAAATGATTCGTCCGTCCTCGTAGAGCCCCGCATGCAAGGATAAGGCTGCATAATCTGCAAGGTCGCCCGGTATCCCAGAGTCACCGCTCAAGACACCTCAGATGCCATTCAGCTTAAGGGACGGTTGTTATGCCTCCGATGGTAGTCATTCCTTTGGGACCATCCCGAAAGAATAACACTGTCCGTTAGGGTGGGCCGAATTACACATAAGTTTCTGAATCGAATCGTAATAGCACAGAGAAGTTGCTACTTGTCGCCCTGATCGCAATACAATTTTTTTTCATGAATCGGACCATATCTTCCGGTCGCACATCGCGTTTTCAAAGTTTCGAAAAATCGTCAAAAATTGAACACGTTTTGGGATTTTTTCTTCGTAAGTTATAGTAATCGAATATCGTTCAAAATCGGTATGTATATTTGCCCCTCCTCCTCTCCTGCAAGGGTGGGGGAGGGGCAAAGATCGTAAAAAGGAGCCATTCTATGGTCGTTATTTTCCTCGTGTGAAGTGTGCTGGTGCGATCGGCTAAGGCGTTAAAAGCGTTAAAATATATCATATTTAGAACAGTATTACGTAAATATACATCAGCCGCAATATGATGGGAAGGGAGGGGGGAGGCGAGCCTCAGCAAGGGTTGACCAATGGCCAAGCTGGGTGGGCGGCAGCCGATTCTAGGAATTGCAGTATTAAACACCTTCTCATTTAAGAGAAAGTAAAAAAACTGAAAATTCACGAAGCCTAGCAAAATTTCATTTCGGCAAATTTGTTTCCAAGGTTTAAATAATAAAACACGTATTCTAACACAAAAGTCAAATTTTTTCTTCTTCGTAGAGTTACTGTTAAATTACTCGTAGCATAACTAACGAACAAACTGAAAATTCGCCAAACTGAGCGAACTTTCTTTCTTGTAAATTTATTATCAAGACTAAGATAACATAACTAGATGAACAAGATAACTTGAAACATTATAACAATAAAACAAGCGAATTCATGAGAGAATGTTCAACCAATCCGACTACCACATCTACAAATGTGAGAATCCTCAAAGTATTGCTGTGCTACACTGAGGAAACGATTTTATTTCTTCAAGGTAATACTTTTGTTACTTTTTGTGCAGTAAAATAATTTTCTTATTGAAAAAAATATTGGACTTTCGTTATTAGAAAATGAGTTTTGTTCATTATATTTTAGCAATGTTATGTTACAGAAATTCTGCAAGGAATCGATTAGAAGAACTTTTTTGTTTGGTAAAGGTTTTACCTTAAGTTGGTCACAAAGTTTCAAGAAAATAAGTTTCCTAGGTTTGCATGTTTTGAGATTTTTTGTTAGATTTGTTACAAGTTATTTAACAGAAATTATGAGAGGAACCAAAAAGAGTGACTTGTTTGTTGGTAAAAGTGTTATGTTAGGCGCAATTAGAATTCTCAAGAAAGCAAGTTTGCTGGGCTTCGCGAATGTTCAAGTTTTTTAAAATTTTGTTACAAGTAATGTAACAGAAATTCTGTGAGGAATCGAAGAGGGTGATTTTTGTTGTTAGAAAATAGGTTTTGTTATCAAATTTTTAGTAACAAAATTTCGAAAAAGAAAGTTTTCTGGGTTCACGTGTGTTGAGCTATTTTGTTAGATTTGTTAAAAGTTATTTAACAGAAATTATGAGAAAAACCAAAAAAATTAACTTTTTTGTTGGTAAACGCGTTATGTTAGGCTTGCTCACAAATTTTCAAGAAAGCAAATTCGCTGGGCTTCGCGAATGTTCAGCTTTTTGTTAATTTTATTATAAGTTAAGTAACAGAAATTCTGAAAGGAATCGAAAGGGGTGACTTTTGTTATTAGAAAATTAGTTTTGTTATTAGGATTTTAGTAACGAAAAGTTTCTGAGATTTGAACATTGCGTTTTGAAATAAGCAATGGCAGGGCGGCAACTCGACGGGGAATTACCTAATACGGGATCTGAAGTGTGTCGCCAAGAAGCATACAGTAACTCAACGCTTGCAACACGTACACGGAAAGAAATTCAGGACAGCTTTTGCTTTCGGTGTAGTAGGGCAACAAAACCACGATTTTAACGCGACAGCAGCGCTATTTTTAGTGCAGCGGCGGATTTGAAATGTGGTACAATTTCAAACGATTCTAATAATTTCTCAATCATAAATGATCCGAATGTAACAACTCATAAGCTATGTCGATTAACTAAAAATTCATGTCAGAAACCTTATAAAATTAAATATAAACAAAATATTTTGTCGTCTTTCAGATGAAATTGTCACACGTGCTGCTCCTGGCTATAGCCGGGGCCTTCACGGTCCAGGGTATTCCGATCAATGATGCCTCGAGCAGTCCATCAAAGTTATTGAGAGGACTGGAAGAAGACTTAAATGAATTTCTGGCTTTGCTTCCAAAAGAAAAAGTTGAAGAAATCTTTCTGGAATATCTCAGCTCTGACGAAGATTTCCAAACAGCCTTGGAATACGTACTTTCCGATACCTTCAAATCGCTCATTCTTGAAGTTGAATCAATTAACGAAGTTAAAATCTTTGTCAAGTATCTGTATAAATCCGGTCTGGACGTATATACCCTTATTAACAAAATACACGACTTTTTGGGTCTAGATCATGTCGTTCCACCAACACAGCGATCAGGAATAATGAAGATTACCGGAGGACTTCCTGGCTTAATAGCTGACGTTAAGTCTATTCTTCCAGTTGATGAAATTGAAGCTCTTTACAAGGAAAAATTAGCATC
>CAKNXH010063061.1:0-11930 GCA_932178445.1 Andricus quercusramuli
ACAATTTGTTACGGTAGGGGGTCCTTCACTCATGTACTTAATTTTTGCAAATTCCCAAAAACTTTCTCCTGAAGATTATTTTTTTAGTTATAAATTTTATTATTTGGTAGAAAATTTAACAATTTTCTTAAAAAGACATCATATTTTTGTAAAATGAACTGTTTTGTTAAAAATGCGTCTTTTTGGGTTAATTATTCAACTATTTTCGTATAATATTAACCTTTTATTTGACATTCATACTTTGTTGCTAAAGTCAACTGAAATCTTTTTTGGATGAAAAATATTTTTTCTGAACATTTGTCTTTTTAATTTAAAAGCTCATCATTTCTTATAGTAGAAATATTTCATAAGCAAATATTGCTTGGACAAAAATGCAACTGTTTTGTTGAAAATTCAACTATTTCCTAGAAAATTTACATTTAATGTTCAAAATTCGTATTTTTCTGTAGAGAAGTCTATTGAAATTCATTTGGATAAAAATGCAACTTCTTTTTTGAAAATTTGTTTTTTTGATTTAAACATTTACCTGTTTTAGGAGGATTTTTTATTTTTCATCGAACTGGAATCTTCTTTGGATGAAAATTTAGCTATTTTCTTGGAGTTCTTTTTTAATTCATCTTTTTTAAAAGAAATATTTTATCTTTCTTGAATAAAAATGCAACTGTTCGGTTGAAAATTCAACTCCTTTTTGAATTTTTTTTTTCTGATTCAAAAATTCACCTGCTTTAGCAGAAATTATATCTTTATTGGATAAAAGTGGAATTTTTCGGTTTAAAATTCAACAATTTTGTCAAAAAGTCATACTTTTTGGTTGAAAATCTAGCTGTTTAGTTGAAAATTTAACTATTTTGTAGAAAATTTACTGTTTGGTTAAATTTAACATTTTGGTGTTGAAAAGAGAACTGAAATATTTTCTGGATGAAAAATAAACTGTTTGGTTGAAAATAAAACCATTTTGTTAAAAAGTCATACTTTTCGTTGAAAATTGTACTGTTTTGTTGAAAATTTAACTATTTTGTAGAAAATTCAACTATTTTGTTTAAAGTTCATATTTTGTTGTTAAAAAATGAACTGGAAGCTTTTCTAGATGAAAGTTCAACTTAAAAAAAAATTTGACCTTTTTTTATTAAAAATTCATCTGTTTTAGTACAAATTCCATCTTTTTTGGATAAAAATGTTAAAATTCAACTATTTATTAGCGAATTGAACTATTTCGTTAAAAATGCATCCCTTTTGGTTGAAAAATGTCGTCTTTTTGGATGAAAAATTCAATTTTGTTCGTAGAAACTTATTTTTTGTTAAAAAATTTATATTTTGATCTTTAAAAGTTAACTGAAATCTTTTCTGTATGAAAATTCAACTATTTCTTTAAAACTTGTTTTTTTTAATTAATCTGTTTTAATTGAAATTTCATATTTTTTAGATAAAAATGCAACTATTGGGTAGAGAATTCAACAATTCCGTTAAAAATTCATCCTTTTTGGGTGAAAATTAGTCTTTTTGGATTGAAAATTCAATTGTTTTCATAGAAACTTATGTCCTGGTTAAAAATTCATATTTTGATCGTGAAAAGTCAAATAAAATGTTTTTTAATAGAAAATCCAACTATTTTGTTTCAATTTATCTTTTTGACTTATAAATTCATCCGATTTGGTAGAATTTTCTTTTTTTAATGAAAATTGAACTTTGTGGTTTAAAAAATTATTCTTCTTTGCTTGAGTATTCAGCTATTTTATTTGCAACATTTGGTTGAATCACTTTGTTAAGAAATCATTTTTTTAAGGGTTATATTTTTAGTTGAAAATTCATCTCTTTGGTTGAAAGTTTAACTGCTTTGTTGGAAATTAATCTTTTTAAATTGAAAATTCAACTACTTGGGTAAAAGATAAATTACATTGTTAAAAGTTTATTTTGTTATCAAAGGCTCGTATCTTTGGTTGAAAATTTAACTTTCTAGTGAAAAAGTCTTTATTTTATTTAAACTTAATTTTTCTCCTTTTTTTGTAAAAAAACATTCCACGAATTTCAAAAATATCTGGAAGGTGAAAGGGCAAATTTTATAATTTGGAAAAAGGTTTAAAATTTTAGAAATAGTGCGAGTCAGTTTAAAAGATATCTTCTAAACTTCTGAAAGTCCTAAATATCTTTTGAGCTGACTCGAATTTTTCCTGATATTTTGCAAAATCCTGAAAAATAAAAAATTATATACTTCTTCGAAATGTATGAAATCTTCGAATTTTTTAAGAATTATTATGTAACTTTAAGAACTAATGATAATAAATTGTTTGAACAATTAGTTTTTCAAACTTTAATTAATTATACTCCCCACTCTAATTGAAAATTGGACGAAAAGTGGAAATTTTTTTGAATAAACCGCGACTTTCTATCTCTATTCTAAGAGAAAATTGCTAAAAACAATAATAAATTGTTTCAACAATTTACGTAAGCATCTCAATATGAGTATGAATTAGTATACCATGTATTAGCAACAATTTGCATTTCAAAAACCTAAAAAAATCATAATCAACGCCAAAAACTTGCAAAAGCCACTTTTTAGCTTGTGTGTTTTTCTTAGGGCCCTATAAAACAGACGTATGAGGGTTGAGTTTCAATAATTCCAGCTGATAGAGTCTCTTTCTGTTTTTTTTTTAAATCGTAGGATATTGAATTGAAACAATTTAGTTGCTTTATAATCTAATAATTTTGAATTAAATATCTCCAGATTAAATTCAAAATAATGAAAAATTAAGAAAATAATCTTGTCAAATTCGAGCCTCAAAAATTAGAAGATTGTAGAACTAGGCAGCGCAAGTTGAATTATTTTCTATTCGAAAATTTTCCAGCATATTGAACATTTCAAACTTAACTTAGAAAAAATGAATTGTAAGGCTTAAAAATGAGCAATTCAAAAATTCAATGTAATATCTTCAAATAGTCTGATTATTAGCTGAAGATTTAAAAAAAAGATTTATCAAAAATTGAAAAATATTTGATTGGAAAATTTCAAGATTAGATGAAAATAGAACTGCCTGCAACTGATACCTCAGTAACTGAATAATTTCTTTAATTTTTTAAAAGATTACAAGTTTATAGTTTTAAATTTTCCTTTTGAACGATGAATTTTCAATTTTCACCTTTCATAAGTTATAATTTTGTAATCAAAATTGGTAATTATGAATTTACACAGTTTTAAATGAAGTTTGGAATTATTTCATGTTCGACGTTCTGTAGTGAAACGTTTTTCAATTTTAGTGTTTCCCATTTGAGTGTTAAATTATATTTTTCTTATGTAATATGAATTTCAAATTATTTAATTTCAATTCTTAAATAATCAACTTTGAATGTGTTTAATTAGAAATAATAGTATTTCTATTCTTTTGAATTTCAAATGATCCAATTTTCAAAATTCTAATCTGAAATTGTTCCATTTTTAATGTTTTAAGACTGTCCTATTTTCAAGATTTCAATCTGAAATTATTCAATTTCCAAATTTCTAATTGAAAAAAATTGTTCAATTTTGAACGCTTTGAATGAAATATGATACAATTTCAACTTTCAATTTCAAACGCATTAATTTAGCAATTATACCAGTTCAATCCCTTTTCATTTTATTTGAAATGTTGTCCTTTTTCGAAGTTTTACGTTATCTACAATTGTTTAATTTATAACATTTTTAATTCAAAATCATTAAATATATTTATTTAATCTTGAAATATATTCAATTCGAAATTGTTAATTATTAATTATGGTTTCAAAAATTTGTAAAACTTAATAATTAAAATTTTGAATAATAATGGATTTAAGAGTTTTTATATTTGTAATGTTAACTAAAAATGAAGTAATGTCGAAGATCGTTACTGAAAAGTGATTTTTAGTTAATTCCACGAAAAACCGAAAGCCTATCTTTGTATAGATAAAATGTTAATTTGTCCATAAAATTTAATAATAATTATGTTTTCACAAAATATTTAATGTGTAATAAGTTGTAACAAAATATCACTTTTAAATATATTTCAACGAAAATGTTATAAAATTAAATATCTGTGTCTTGTTAGTACTTGAGAAACCATTTTTGCTTACTAATTTGTTTATAACATGTACAAAATTTCATATATCTGGTCAGAAATATAAATGAGCATTCCTAGAAACAATTTACACTGGTTTGAACTATTTTTGAGCAATTTTAAACAGTTTAAATTTGGTTTAAAAAATATTGAAAAAAAACACGTTTTTGCTACTTCTTGGTTAACATAAGGACACTTCAAAAATAATTTTTATTTATTCCGGTTTCAATATCCTGATATTTCTAGCGTCAATAAACAACAATTAACAATTATTTATTAAATAAACAGCATGAAAATTGATACTTCAATTTTTTATTTGCTTCAATTTCAATAATGTCTACGTACATTTGTATAGAACTTTTGAAAGTTTTCAACTTAAAGTCATTTTACTATTCAGGCTCATATTAAAAATTTTTTAATTTGAAATAAAATTTCAGAATCTTGGAGAATTCCTTTCAAAATTCTTCCATTCCAAATATTTCGATCACAAAGTTCCCATCCTAAAATTATTCAACATCAAATGATTTATATTCAAAATCGTTCGGCTATTATAAATCCTTAATTTGAAGTGATAAGATGTTTCATATTATACATTTCTGAATCTGAAATCATTAAATATACAGATTTAGGATAATTATAATTTTAAATAAAATGTTAGAATCTTGAACGATTAAAAATTAAAGGTTGATCAACTTTAAACGTTTCAATATGAAATTTATTAATTTTTAATGTTAGAATCTTGAATTATTCAATTTTCAAAGTTGTTCAATTGCAACTATCTATCTGTATTTATATTCCTAGGTTTCAGATTGTTAATGTATTCTGCTAAATTTCCAATTTCAAGAAAAAAAGTTTTGTAGCTTTAGCTTTAGGTTGAGAAAGTATGAAATTTGTAATACAATTTTCTAAAAATCTCATTTCAATTTTAGACTATATACTTCAACATTCAAACAGCACAAGGCATGACAAGTTTTGAATAATTTTAGAAATAAAATTAAGTAATATTCAAAATAAATATAAAAAGAAAATTCTACACATGTAAGTTGTAAAAAAAATTCTTAATCTCACGTACACATGATGTATAAGTCAGCAAATAAAGATTTCTTGAGCTGCATGTTTTTTCGTTTTTTCACTGACAACTAAAATAAAGATTTTTTAAGCTCATACTGTTTTTTTTATGATATTTGTATGTATTATAACATATTTAAAGATACTTTTTTTAGTATGTAGTTTAAACTAATCCTTTTCCCTCAATATTGATGACAATATTCTAAAAACTACTATCTAATCTTGATTCATTTTAAATTCAAGAACACTTTATGAAATGAATTTCCAAGAATCTAAATTAATTTTCCTTAACCTTCAGCGAGTTTTGATCTCCGAAGCAAAGTCTCGCATGCAACCTTGTTGATTAGAGAACACTATTGTTGACTTATTATTAAGCCTTGGCATTGACTGCGAAGGTACACTTCGCATAATCCAAGTATATGTGCGCAGATGATAAGAGACTGCAATGATGAACTTGCGAAATACCCCTTGTGCATAAATGCACTGATAAAATTTTGATAACAAATCATTATTACTAAGTATGATTTTCTTAACAGAAAACTTGACAAGCTCAGGCTCAAGAGCTCTTCGTTTATATTCCCTTATCACTTCAACAAAAAAATTTCATTTGTCAACAAACCATTTTCTTATGCCATCGTAAGTATAATACCTCTGCAGATAACAGGAACAATTTTAGTAGTCATTAATTCTTCTTTGCAGTTCACCTCAAGATTTTTGGAACAACAATCAAATAATTATTTTTTATTGTTACTTATATTCAGGTCAATAAAACTACACTTGAATAATAACTATATTTATGAACATTAACTCAGGATATAATTTTAGAGCGAAATCATTTTTTTCATATTATTATTACAGTTTTTCAAAATAATTCATCCTTTCTTTTTTCAGCATTACTTTTTTGAATTAGTAATGTTAGCCCTAAACGAGCTAGTAACGGTAGACTGTTCATTTTTAAAATTGTTATCGAATTGTGAGAGATTCGTTATGATTGTATTTTTCAATCAGCATTTTTGAGTACTAACTTAAAATAATAATAATAATAATAATATTTTTTGTGAATTAATTGATCAGAAGACGGGATGAGTAGTCGAATGCTTTTTATAACCTTGGCTATTCGTTCCGAATTTTTGGGACGGCTAAGAGTTAATGGTAAATAATTCGGAGTAGAGGAAGTTTAAATAATTAGTTACAATACAATTTCAGCAGATTTTAATAAGATTTTTTCAAAACGAAATAAAAGTATAATTTTTTTTAAACTATAATAATAATTTTGAATTTAAATATATGGCTTTTGAAATTCATTTATCTTGAATCGAAGGAACATACAATTCGATTTCTAGCATACAGCATTTTTTTGTGATGCGCAAAATCTAAAATTGCTATAAAAAGGCGACATTGACCATTTCGAAAGCAGAAAACAAATTGTTCGTTATGATAAAAATACAATAGCATTCTTTTTAGATCACAGCTGAAGAAATTTCAAACACGATTTTTCTTTCGGCCCAATCTAATATATATTTCTTAGATATAATAATTTATCTTAATAATATTAATATAATTTTTAAAAAATAATTAAAAAAGGGAAGCTTTCGTAAAAAATACTTTGGACTCCCCACACTAAGTATGGATTAGCAACATATTCATGACCCCCCCCCCCCCCCAAAAAAGCATTACGTAAATGATGGACGCACACTAATGGTAAAAAAATTCGAGTATACCAGTTCAGCAGAATTTTTGTTGTAATTTTGCTGAGTCGTACAATATTGGTATAGGATTATGAATAACGTCTAGCCTCAATATTAACAAAATTATTTGCAAATTTCACTCAAAAAAACTTTTTCAGTCGGGTGTTGAAAAAAATAGTGAGGGATACACGCACTTATTTCACAATAGTATATTGCGCTACAAGTGCGGAAAGTAGGCAGTTCCACACAGCAAGTACTGTAAACTTCACAAGCTGCAACTGCCTAATTTTAGCACATGTTGAATACAATATTTTTTGTAACAAATTCAGGGAATTTTCGATTTGAGAAAGAATATGCAATGTGCTTAAATTCAATAGACATTTTGAGAATAATAATGGATCATACCTACTTTGAAACACATATTTTTTGCGAATTTACGCAAATGGACGCACATGCGCAGTTTAGAGATAAGTATCTTTGCACACCGGAAAATTAAAAATATCCTTAAAAATTTTCTTCAAAAAATTATACAGAAATTTAGCTGCATGCTCATGCAGCAAGTTTGATACTCTTCGGCAGTCGCCTATTTTGCGCACTTGTGACACAAATAGCTATTGTGACACAATTGAATCACCAATACCAATCAAAGAGGCTTCTCCGGAACGTGTTATCGCCAACTCTACTTGCATGTAGTGTATCGACAGCGCCATAGTGAGGCCGTAATGTGAATCGCTCAGCGTCCGATAAAGTCTACTACTGCTGTTCGCTAGTCAATCAGATCATAATACGTCATTACTTTATAATCCTAGGATCATAAGTAAACTGTGTATAGGCCTAGGCCTAAAAAAACTATTTTATTTCACCTCCATCATAAGCTTGATTTCAGCGCGTTCAAACGATCCCTAAAACAGTATTCATAGACCTAGGTCTATAATAGTATATTGTGTACTTAGGAGTGAAACAGTCTTTTTATCCGAGCGTCAGTTTGCAATAACGAGGCGTAAACTAACGCTCGGAGGAAAAGACGTTTCACTCCTCGGTAC
Organism: Andricus quercusramuli; assembly: GCA_932178445.1. Lineage (NCBI taxonomy): Eukaryota > Metazoa > Arthropoda > Insecta > Hymenoptera > Cynipidae > Andricus > Andricus quercusramuli. Next base: position 7,864 of record CAKNXH010063061.1, read on the forward strand.
ATACGATACTTTATGTAACAAAGGTATGACATAAGTTTATCATGCGAATGCGCATGCGCGCAGTACAATTCTGAGCCCATAACACTCCTAGGGGTATGCACGCATTATTGTACTTCGCGCATGCTTATTCACTCCTGTTGTGTAAATGGCTACTTTCAGAACTAGAAAGGCCCTGATAAAACGCGAAAATCATGCCTGTATTACATAAGCGATTCAATTAGAGTCCTAGGCTCATAAAGTATAGACGTACTGTGAACTGATCGACTTAAGAAACAGCCATAGCAGACTTTATGAGACGCTGAGTCATTCGCATTATCGCCGCACTATGGCGCTGTCTACACAACACGTGACAGTTGAGTAGTTTACGTATTGTATGACATACGGACCCCGTGACACGGGGCCTCGACTACACCTCGGGCTCTGGCTCGTATTGCAATATCACGAGGGAAAAGTGCCACTTAGGGTCCTTGTAACATAAATAACTATTTAGGAATCGTTTTCAGGCGCTGAAATTGTACTAGTGATAGAGGTGTGATAAAAAAAAGGATTACTCGAGATTTCTTCTCAAAATTATTAGGTTGAGCAGAAGCTGCGAACCAGCTCGTTCACGAGGCAGCAATTGGCGTGAAATAAACCGCAACTGAGAAACTATTTTGGCTCTAGTTGCATTGTGCAGTGTTGCAAATTAGGCTTGGGAGTTGACAATAGTCAACTCTGGTCCTCGACTAGATCGTTAAGCGCGAATGTCTCTCGTCGCATTTCGTGCGTATACACCCTTTAATCGGTCGTCGAGTGTGTGTGCATTTGGAATGTAATATATCCCGGCGGGCACGTGAGCGTCACGTGCCGGTAAGTGTTTGTTTCGGTTTGTATTGTCACCACGGATATGAGCCTGCCGGGTATTCTGAAGGATAGAAGCTCCAGAGCTCCTCCATTATTTCCCTTCCAGAGGTAAATAATGCCCCGCCATGTAAACCGGAAAATCTTCAATCATGGGAACCAAGGTGAACCTAGTTTCATCTCCAATCAAACGTAATTCATGCTAATCGTTTTGATAATCATTATATTTAAATTAATGAAGACCTAATATTAATTTCAATATTAATATTAATAAAAGAAAATTAAGAATTAATAAAGAATGTAACTTTTTATGAATAAAGTATTGACTCGGAATACTCCTAGTCTTTTTCATTCAAATTGATCGTGAGACCGAAATAATAGAACTTACGTTCCTATTAAGGTAACTTACTGTTTAGATACATGGTAAATAGTACCTTCAAACGGGGTAATTTCGGACATGTGGGGGAAATTCCAACAGACATAAATTGATAGAATGACAAACTGGGTCCCAGTCAGGTTGCCCAACTACCAATCAGGCGCCAATTTGGTGGTCCAATTACTCCCAGCATTGGGCTCCAGTCTGGCTTATATAACGGCGAGATGTACCTATGCCCAAGTATTTGATCCAGTTGGGTAATAATAATTTTACATAATTAACTTAAAAAGAGAATTTTTCATTAATATTATATTAATAAGGCATTTCGTTCATGTGCTGAACATATCAATCTTTATTTAATGAAGAATACACGCTTTATTTTGTTTCTAAAGGCGGAAATTATACTTTTTGGATGAGATGGTGTAAGAATGAAATACACATTATTCTTCTACAATCCTCATGGCAAATCGCTTTTTCGAAAAATATGTATTGAAAGTATTATAAAAAGATGTGTTCGATGGTCTTCATAAAAAATTACTATTATTCACTTGCATCTTTACTGTGCATTTGAGTGATTAACACGGTTACTCCATTACGCGTTCTCCAAAAGAAGAAAAGCAACACTGAGCAACACGAACCACGAACGGCTGAGGGCGCTGGTATTGTTTCATGCCACGTTCTGATTGGTTAATATGAGACCATGAAAAAGCGCGGGTAATTTTAAAATGTATAAAAACCTCAACAGAGAAAATAGATTTAATACAATGAGACAAATGTTTAATTCGTACAACAAAACAATTTCATTGGTACTTGCGCAAAAACTTTTTTCATGGTTTCACCAAATCTTGATTTTCATAACAAAACGTTTAGTTTAACCAACGACACTTACCGAAAACCGACCCGCAAATCCTGAATCAACACACACCAACCCGAAAGTTCTATTGAAACATTTTCGGAAATTTCCAGTTACTTTAGCCAAATTGTGTGGTAACTTAACACAAATTACTGAAAATATTTGAATTGCAAAATTGAAATCGTATATAATTTTAAGGAATTTGATTTTTGATTCTTTAATTTGTATTTTTTCATTTTTTAATGTTTTATTGATTGTAATTTGAAGGATATTCAGCGCTATTCGTATTAAAAAAAAATTTGGCTCTCTGTGCCGAAATTTGGCTACAGGTAACCACGGCGTTCACCCAATTCAAATTTAAAATGTATCATTTTTGAATACTTTTAGTTTAAAATTTGAATTTTTAAGATATGACTGTAATTTATTGTTAAATTTTGAGAGTTCTAATTTTCAATTTTTAATTTGAAAGGTAAAAATTATTTGACTTTTCTGAATTAGGCAATTTTCTATATTTGAAAGCCTTAAAGAAATTTCACAAGATGGAAGTTTTTTATTTAAAACTTCTTAGTTCTGAATCTTTCAGTTTAAAACATTTATATTGAAAGCTTATATTGAAAAGTATTTAATTGTGAATACTTCAATGCAAAGTAATTAATTTTAAGGTATTTACATTTTAATTGTTCTATTTTTATTGTATTTCCATTTATAGTTGTTGACTCTACCAGGAAAGATTTTCCAATCAAGTCAGGAAAAAATTGAAACCAAACTGTTGAATTTTCAATCCAAAAGAGCTAATTAATTTTTCCACGAAAATAATAGAATTTTCAACCCAAAAAGAGAAATTTTCAACAAAACAGTTCAACTCGAAAAAATTAATTTTCCACCAATAACAAAATAGTTAAATTTTCAGTAAAAAATTAATTTCTAACCAAAAAAGAACGAATTTTCAAGAAAATAGTTCCTTCTTTAACCAATAAAATGAATTTTTAACGAAGTAATTCAACTTCCAACCAAGTGGTTGAATTTTCAACCAAAAAGAAGAATTCTCTATGAAAAATTTAGTAATCAAACCAAGCAGTTGAATTTTTAAACAAAAATACAAAACAGAACAAAATCTCAACCAAATTGTAAAATCTTCAAGTAATAGTAGAATTTTTAACCAAAACAGATTAACTCTGATTATTGGATTCCATTAATCCAGTTCGCATTTAAGCGGAAAACGAGAAAGTGGCAAAAAGGGGAAGTTTTTTGAAAACAAGGGAAAGAAAAGGAATTCTTTTGAAAAAGGATAAAGAGCGGAATAGGGAAAAGAGTGTGAAGTCTGCATTAGGAAGCTTTACTTGTAAAATAAAATCACTAATGGGGATGCTGCATGAATTTTGAATAATAGATCTTTTAAATACTGCATGAAATTTTAAAAAATTTTAGTGCATTCAAAACAAATTCTGAATACTTGACTTATAAGAAAAAAAATTTTCTAAAAAGTATCGAAAATCCGTTTTGAACAACTCTGTGACCTTGAAACGTCACATCCTGCAAAACGCTGAACCAATCAGAATAATGGTAGGCTGTGGCTCAATTGACTAACGAAGTATCCAGGTGACGGCTGGGACCCAGCTGAACATTCCGGTACAGAAACCTCGGAGGATCCTGGACATATTGCTGGAAACGAACCTCGGAGGATCTTGGACATGTTGCTAGACACGAACCTGTACAGGTCAAGATTATCTGTGCAGGCTCGTGTGCAGGATCCTGTCCAGGAACATGACCAGAATCCTCCGAGGTTCCTATACAGGAATTTTTAGCTAGGGAAAAATTTTTGATTATCCACATGTCGACTTTCGGACATTCGCACTATCACACTTTACAAATCCCGATTTCAATGAAATTCTAAACATTTTATACACCTTTTTGGGCCTATCTTCGTACTTCTTGAATACGTTTCAAAAAATAAAGTTGAAAATAGGTTATGTTTAGTCCAATCACTAGCGGCCATAT
>CAKNXH010063064.1:1329-21683 GCA_932178445.1 Andricus quercusramuli
TATAGGAATCAGAAAATCGTCAAAAAATACCTAAAGTTTTTAAATATTTCCTGATTTTATATCTTGAAAACATATCTTGATCAATCACCTGGAAAATGTCTTTGGGAGGAATAACACCCAAAACACATAAAAACCATTCTACATTCTAAATTTTAACAAGTTGTTATAAAAACCACAAAGCACCAAAGTTTGTAATTTTTCCGTGATTTTTCAACAACAACAAAATTGTCAATTATAGTCCCTCTAATAATATTGGGAAAAAGAAACGCCAGAAAAAATACTTAAAGACCACCCTCCATTTTGAAAATTACTACAATATATAAGAAACCAACTTCTTAATCTCAGTCCGATCAACTTATTTTCAGATAATTTTAGTGAAACAGTGACATTTTTATTTTCAGAAATGATAAACCTAAGATTTTATATTTACACATGATTAAAGTCTCTGAACTTCTTAAGGTAGAATAGTATAAATCATATTTTTAATTTCCACATCACTAAGCCCGAAAATTATTCATATACGCGATTTATGCTCGGTTAAGGGGAAAAACACGAATATCTCAGAACAGTATATATACAAGAAACATCAGAATATTCATTAGTTACGTTGCTCTCAAATTCTTCGATTATCAATTTTTCATACATTTGGAGAAAATGAGGGCCGTTTACACTCTGATCTTAACCTTGGACGTTATTCTTAATTCAATAGGTATTTAAAGAATGAATCAATATTATTTTTTTGTGAATGATTCTCTTGGGACATCTATTATACACTAATGAATGTGAAATACTTTGTAAACTCGATAATAATAAACAATCATTATTATCGATAATATTTTTTTGTTACTCAAGTATAATAATTACATCGATTTTTTGGACTAACTGTAAACAGTATTTTATTGGTTTCTTAATAAAAATATTATACCTCAGAAGATTCAGTTTTGATCGCATTCTGCCAAATTTTCAAGTTTTGACGCCGAAAGATGACATTTTTCTCTTAAAAACTTGAAACTTTGGAATTTTTCTACATTATGGAGAATGAATATCTTTCAGGGAGAAAGTACAAAAAAATCTGGTATTTTCAGGGTATTTAAATCAGCTTTTAACATACCTTACAAATTCCGCCTCACTTTTTTCACCAAAATTTTTTTTTCTTAATTTTGATTTTAGATTAGAACAAGACAGTAAAGATTAAATGTATACGTGTATTTTGTTTTACGTTGGAGTGTGGAGGTGACGTAACCGATTTAAAATATTCATAATACCCTTTTATCATTATGTAAAGAAAGTTAAAAATATAAGATACAGAATCGCGTTCTTTTACTGAACTTTTCATAATTACAGGTTTCTAATTAATTAAAATTCACATACCTTTTGAAATTCATTTCCAAAATTTGACTTCACAATTTAGGTTGTTATTCAAGCATAACTTACATCCAAGAAAGGTATTCGCATTTTTTATTTACTGTGCGGCGATTCACTGCCGCAAGTCATTGATAGGCTGTAATCGACTTATGCGAAATAAAATTGAATATTTGAATTACGTTTTTAATGTTTTTGATATACTTTTAACATTTCAATTTCATCAATATTTTTTGTCTTTTCGCAGAGATATCATCGGGTATGCCGCCCAAAGAAAGGGACTTTCTGACAAATTTTGGGATGAACAATCAATCTGAGAATCATCAAGGTAAATAAATAAAAATTGACGAGAGAAGTCCTAATATTTTTAAGATAAATTTCCAAAAAAGTATACCATACCGGTTTTTTTAGCACTACTTTTGCATACTCTTTCTCTTTCCAAGCATGCTTTTCCGCAAGATGTTTCTGTATAATGAAAGAACAATCATAACTACTTCAGCAAACACCTCCAAATAATATGTCGAAGGCATTTTTTTGTAAATCCACTTGATGTGCATAAATAAATTTTTGGTGCCAAATGTCATATAAATAAAAAATTAGATCTAACACTTTAATTTCATGAATATTTTTGGTCTTTCCACAGAGAAATCATCGGGTATGCCGCTCGAAGAAAGGGACTTTGTGACAAGTTTTGGGATAAAAAGTGAACATGCGTATCATCAAGGTAACCCTAGTATAAATAAAAATTGAGGAGAGAAGTGTTAATTGATGAACAGTTTAAGACTAATAACCGTTTTTTAAACTAGAAGACATTATATAGGCATGGAACCTTGTTCCGAATATTTTTAAGACAAATTTTCGAAAAAGTACACCATACCGGAATTTTTTTTTTTGAGATTGGACCCATTCAAAAAATAATATAGGATAAGAAGTACAAAAGTATTGACGAAATTAATTTGAAAAGTGAACAAACTACAAAGGAACGGTTATTATCATCTCATTTTTGTCTCAGGCTTCAGATGGCTATAGCCCAATATGTCCAAGGATTTTTTTATGAATTCCCTTCATGTTTTTAAAATTGCTTGAATTTCATTGAAATCTTCAAAATCTTTTGGAATCTCTCGAAATCTCTTGATACCGGTAACAGTACATAAATTTTCAACTGAAAAATATCAATTTTTAATCAAAAGATGTATTTTTAACCAAAACTGGAATAGTTGAGTTAAAATCATTACGGTTTAACCAAACAAAAGAATCTTTAACAGACTAGTTCCATTTCAAACTAAAAAGATGAATTTTCCAATTAGAGTGATAAATCATCAACCAAAAGAATGAATTTTTAACAATGGAGTCCGATTATCAACCAATTAGTTCAATTTTCTAAGAATTAGTTCAATTTTAAACTAAAAATCAATTTTCAATCAGAAGTGGCATAGTAAAATTTTCAGTTAAGAAACTAATGCCCAACCAAACAAATTTTTTAAACTGAATAGTTTTATTTTAAACAAGAAATATGAATTTGAGAACTAAAATAATGAATCATCAACCAAAAAGATGAATTATCAACAAAAAATGTAATAGTTGCGGTTTCCCAAAAAAAATATTTTTATAAGGAATCTGTATTATTAATCGAGAATGAAAGAAATCTTCAACGTCTTTTTCAGAATAGATGGAGCTATAAATCACAAATGATTCTTATTATTTTTTTCTGAGGCAAGATCTCCTTTCGCTCCGCTGGGCTTCGAACCACAGAACTTCTGATTCCCGGAAATCAAAATTTCAGTGGTTCGACGCCCAGCGGAGTGAAGGTAACCTTTTTTCAGAAAAAATTAATGAAGATACATTTTTTTTCAATCAAAAACTGTTGAAATCTATAAAAAAAATTTCAACCATGTAGTCAAATTTTTCACTAAAAAGTTGAACCATGATCCCAAAATGGAATAGTTAAATTTTCTGTTAGAAAAAAAACGAATTTTCAACAAACTAGCTAAATCCTCAACCAAAACCAATACATGTTTAACGGAAAACTGCACTTTCAACAAAAAATATGAAAGTTGTAACATCAGACAGGAATTTTCAACAAAATAGTTAAATTCTTAACTAGAAAAGATAAGTTTTCAACAAAAAATGGAATAGTTAAGTTTTCGGAAAAAAAATTATTTTCAAATTTTTGAGCAAATAGCTCAATTTTTAACTAGAAAAGATACATTTTTAATCAAAAATGTAATATTATATAGATTTTGAATTGAAAAATTAATTTCTAATCAGAAAAACAATTTGCAACTAACATAATGAATCTTCCACAAAAAGATGACTTTTTAATCACGAGAGTTGATTTTTGATACCAAAAAGTCGAATTTTCAACAGAATACATACATTTTCAAACAAATAATTAAAGTTTCAACTAAAGGAAATAAATTTTCAACCAAAAATGGAACAGGGAAGTTGCAGTCTCAAAGTGCTTTGACTTGGAATTCTACGACGAGTTCCAAACAGAAATCTACGTAGATACCAACCTAAAAATGCACATGCAAAATTCACATAATTTCCCTAATTCATGTGGAAATCCACGCAGAACTTGAACTTGTCAAATATTTTGACAACCACATTGACAATTACAACCACATTCACAACTTATGAAATAACAAAATACGATTGTGTACTTTAAGAAAAATTTAATCCTCTATTTCCTGTTGCAGAATTGGGTTCACAGATCGAAAGTTTGCCTAATAACACCCCTATTCCTGGTGTTTCTTATTGTGAACCTTCTGCTTCTTCCCGTGTCAGATATTCTCCGGAAAGGACTCTTCCTCCTGCCATACATCATTCTTCCGCCAGGTCTTCTCCTCCTGCCATGTCTTCTCCTTCTGCCAGATCTGCTCCTCCTGGCACATCTGCTCCTCCTGCCAGATTTGCTCCTCCTGTCATACATCATTCTTCCGCCAGATCTCCTCCTCCTGCCGAGCCTTCTCTTCGTCAAAGATCCAGGTTTCCCCATGCCACGGATCTGTCTCCTCAGACACTTTGTACTCTGCCACCTGAAGAACTTAAATTTGTTCGACTTAGTCCCTACAAGAATCCGAACCGGATATTTGAACTTCGAAGATATACTTTTCCTCCAGATAAACCAATTCTATTGAGAAACAAAAAATTATCATTCATTCCGATGCCAGCCGTAGAACAAATTGTATTATCAACCCCCAATGGTGACGTCTTTGCGATACTCGAAAAAGCAACGTATCAAACGATTTTTCGTGGAATATATTTACACACCTCTTCGCAGGGAGAACGCGCAAAAATTAACATTGACAGCGGCGCTTTTAAAGAATTGACCCTAACAGAAATCGAGGATTCTCCAATAGGCAACCAAAACCCAATCGCAAAGAGTTTTAGAGTATTTCGTGTGTGAACCGCAATTCTTCACATTATAAATTTGATTTTAAAAAGCTTTTTAGAATGGCCGATGGAACAGGAAATGACAGTGAATTTCTTTTGAGAGGGAAATTTATAAATTTTCGTCAGAAAAGACTTCATTTAAAATGAGAAATTTCAAATTAAATATTAAAAAATAATGATTTTAAAACTAATTTATTTAAAAAAGAAAGCCTTAATCCTCACATATTCAGAGTGTTAAATTTAATAATTGAATGTTACTATCTTAATTCTTCCATTCACAAAATTTTTTATTTGAGCATTCATTGAATGAACGTGTTATTATTTCTGTACATCGGAGCGATACTTCTCGTTTATGTATTGCAAAATAAATTACAAATTTGATTCTTCATTTTTATTTTATTGCTGACGGAAAACATACTCAAACTCCTCAATATTACTAACCTTTTCTAGAATAATGTTAAGGATCCGGGCTTACCAGACAATATTAGTTTAGGACATAAATTCTCACTAGGTATTTTTAAATTATTATCAAGAATTAATTGAATTTTCAACTTTAATAGATGAATTTCCCAACAAAAATAAAATAATTGAATTTTCGGTTAAAAAATTTGATTTCAACAGAAAAAAAAGAATTTTCATTAAACTATTTAAATTTCAACCGAAAAAGTGAATTTTCAACTAAAATGATGGATCTTCATCTGGAATAATTAACTTTTTAGTTTAAAAAAGAAATTTTTAAATATAGAAGCAACCATTTTTCAACAAATTAGTTGAGGTTCCAATCGAAGAGATGAATTTTCAACCAGAATGAAAAATCTTCACACGAAAAAATTACATTTAACCAAATTGTTGAATTTTCTACAAAGTAAAAAAATTTTTAATATGAAAGGATGAGTTCTCATTTAAAAATGTAATACTTGATATTTAAACAAATACATATTTTAATTAAAATTAAAAACAGTGGACTTTTCAGCTAAGAAGGATACTCTTCAATAAAATACATTTTCAAGAAAGAAGATGAATTTTTTATAAAAAGACAAAATTCTAACCAAGTACGTGAACTTTCAACCGAATAGTCGAATTTTTAACAAAATAGTTGGAGATGAATTTTCAACAAAATTAATTTTCTACCAAAAAAAAGAAGGTGCAAAAAAAATGCAGATGTAAATATTTGGTTGAAAATTGGTTTCTTTAGTTGAAAATTAATGTTATTAACAGTAAATTTAACGTTTTTAGTTAAACATTCAAGTAATCAATTTCTCATTGAGAATTGATCTTTTTTGTTTGCCAATTCAACTATATTGTTGTAACTTTGTTCTTTTTTTGTTGAAAATTAATTCTTTTAACTGAAAATCGAACTATTTTATTATTATTTCCTAATCCATCAAAAAAATACTTTTTCCTATTTGTGAACAATTTTCAAAAATTTGAAAAGTATGAACTACATTACAAAATAACTTTTAACTTATATTCAGATAATTGCAGTGAAAAACTGAAATTTAGGTTTTGAAAAATGGTAAACCTATGCTTTGATATTTACAAATGATTAAAGTCTCTCAACATTACGAAATTTCACGATTTATGCTCGATAAGGGGAACAACACAAATATCTCAGAACAGTATATATACAAGGAACATCAGAATATTCATTAGTTACTTTGCTCTCAAAATTATTTGATTATCATTTCCTCATACATTTTGAAAAAATGAGAACTTTTTACACTCTGATCTTAACCCTGGACGTTATTCTGAATTCGATAGGTATTTAAAAAATAGATTAAGATCATTTTTTTGTAACGAGTCTGTTGGGACATCTATTATACGTTACTGAATTAATAATACTTTGTAAACACTATAATAATAAACAATTATTATTATTGATAACATTCTTTTGCTACTCAAGTATAATATTTACATAGGTTTTTAGGACTTACATACTTACCTTAAGCAGTATCTTATTGGTTTTCCAATTAAAATATTATACCTCAGAAGACTCAGTGTTGATCGCATTTTACCAAATTTTCAAGTGTTGAAGCCGAAATATGAAAATCTTCTCTTACAAACTCGAAACTTTTCTACATTTCAGAGAATAAATATCTTTCAGAGAGAAAAACAAAAAAATCCGGTATTTGCAGTGTATTCGAATCAACTTTTAACATAAAATCCTTGTAAATTCCGGGTCACTTTTTTCTCCCAAAATTAAAAAAAAAATGTTTGATTGCAATTTAGAAGCAAAGCAGTATAGATTGAGTGTGTAAATGTATTTTTGTCCACGTTGAAGTAATCACTTGTGAATAAGTGTGAAGGTGACGTAACCAAGTCACAAGTTTCATAATACCCTTCTATCATTATGTAAAGAAAGTTGAAAATATCAGTATACACAATCATGTTCTTTTACTGAACTTTTCATGATTACAGATTTGTAATCATTACAAATAAAAATTCACATATCTTTTAAAATTACCTTGCAAACTTTGATTTCATAATTTAGGTTGTTATTTAAATATACCTTACAAACCAAAACATATCTTTTTTATATTTGTTCTTTTCCCAGAGATATCATCTAGTATGCCGCCCAAAGAAAGGGACTTTCTGACAAATTTTGGGATGACAAGTGAACCTGCTAATCATCAAGGTAACCATAGTATAAATAAAAATTGATAAGAGAAGTGGTAATCAATGAACGGCTTAAAACTATAATAACAGTCTCTTAAGCTAGGAAATATTCTATAGGCATTTTTTTTGCATAGATTTGAAACATGGTCAGGAGTAGGTACTGAATCACGTGGTAGTCAAGGGGTCGGTGTAATTATGAATGAAAAAGCAAGAAAGCATTTCAAAGATTATGATTTTGCATCTCCCAGATTGTTGTGGGCTAGAATGAAGGTAGAAACCGAAAAATTAGTTGATAGCGATTCGAGGGAAGTCAAAGACGCCTTCTGGGACACTCTAAATGATTTAATAAGTACTTGCGATCAAGGTGGAAGAATAATGTTGATAGGAGATATGAATTTTTCCTCTGCATAGCATAACCTCAAGTTTTTTTTTGATAAGCAGAATTGGGTAATCACGTTGTAAACACTTGACAACTATGTTGACAACGACATTGGCAATTACAACCACATTCACCACTCATGATACAACAACATAAGATTGTGTATTTTAAGAAAAATTTAATCCTTTGTTTCCTGTTGCAGAATTAGGTTCACAGATCGAAAGTTTACCTAATGACGCCCTCATTCTTGGTGTTCCTCGTTGCGAACCTTCTGCTTTTTCTCCTGCCAGACATTCTCCTGGAAGGACTCTTCCTCCTGCCATACATCATTCTTCCGCCAGGGTTTCTCCTCCTGCCATGTCTTCTCCTCCTGCCAGATCTGCTCCTCCTGCCATACATAATTCTTCCGCCAGATCTCCTCCTCCTGCCGAGCTGCCTCTTCGTCACAGATCCATGTCTCCTCCTGCCAGGGATTTGTCTTCTCTGATACTTCGTACTCTGCCACCTGAAGAACTTAGATTGGTTCGACTTAGTCCCCACAGGAATCCGAACCGGATATTCGAACTTCGAAAATATACTTTTCCGCCGGATAAACCAATTTTCTTGAGAAACAAAAAACTATCCCTCAGTCCCGTGCCAGCCGTAGAACAAACTGTATTATCAACCCCCAATGGTGACGTTTTTGCGATATTCGAAAAATCTCAGAGACAAACGATTTTTCGTGGAATATATTTAGATATTAGTTCGCACGGAAAACGGGCAAAAATTAACATTGACAGCGGCGCTTACAAAAAATTGACCAGAGCAGAAATCGCGGATTCTCCAATAGGCAATCAAAACTCAATCGCAAAGAGTTTTAGAGTATTTCGCTTGTGAAACATAATTCTTCACATTATAAATTTGATTTTAAAGAGCTTTTTAGAGTGAACGATAGAACAGGAAATGACAGTGAATTTCTTTTGACCGGGAAATTAATAAATTTTTGTCAGAGAAGACTGTTCATTTTAAATGAGCAATTTCAAATCAAATATTAAAAACCAAACATTTCTAAACTGAATTTTTTGAAATAGAAAGCCTTAGTCGTTACATATTCATAGTGTCAAATGTCAACATTGTTTGAACTACATTGCAAAACAACTTTAAACTTATATCGAGATAATTTCAGTGAGAAAATGACATTCTTGTTTTTAGAAATGATGAACCTATGCTTCGATATTTACACATGCTTAAAGTCTCTGAATTTTTCAAGGTATAACAGAATAATATAAATCATACTTTTAATTTCGACATCACTGAGCCCGAAAATTATTCATATACGCGATTTATGCTCGGTGAGGGGAAAAACACAAATATCTCAGAACAGTATATATACAAGTAACATCAGAATATTCATTAGTTACGTTGCTCTCAAATTCTTTGATTATCAATTTTTCATACACTTGGGGAAAATGAGGGCCGTTTACACTCTGATCTTAACCTTGGACGTTATTTTTAATTCTATAGGTATGTAAAGAATGAATATCATTTTTTTAAATGAGTGTGTTGGGACATTTATTATACGGTAATGAATGTAAAGTAGTTTGCAATTCCGCTTCCCTTTTTCCTACCAAAATTTAAAAAAAAATTTGATTGTAATTTAGAAGCAAAGCAGTATAGATTAAGTTTTAGAATGTATTTTGTTTCACGTTGAAGTAATTACTTGTGAATAAGTGTGAAGGTGACGTAACCAATTCACAAGTTTCATAATACCCTTCTATCTTTATGTAAAGAAAGATGAAAATATCAGTATACACAATCATGTTCTTTTACTGAACTTTTCATGATTACAGATTTCTAATTAATGAAAATAAAAATTCACATATCTTTCAAATTTACTTTGCAAACTTTAATTTCACAATTTCACTTAGAGGTGATTCACTGCCGCAAATCATTGATAGGCTGTAGCCGACTTATGCGAAATAAAATTGAATAATCGAATTACGTTTTTAATTTTTTTGAGATATTTTTGAAATCTCAATTCCGTAAATATTTTTGTTCTTTTCCCAGAGATATCATCTGGTCTGCCGCCGAAAGAAAGAGACTTTCTGACAAACTTTGGGATGACAAGTGAACCTGTTAATCATCAAGGTAACCCTAGTACAAATAAAAATTGATAAGAGAAGTGTTAATTAATAAACAGTCTAAAACTATAATAACATTTTCGTCTCAGACTTAAGAATCTCTTAAAATCCCTTGATACTGTTGAAAATATTTTTAAATCCATTTAAGTCTTTGGAATCTTTAGAATCGGTAAAAATCCTTCAAAATTATTAATACAACTTGAAATCATTGAAATACTTGGAGATTCTATAAAATCCCATACATCCTCTAAAATTCTTCGAAATTCCATGAAATCATAACAAATCCTACAAAATTCTTTGACATCCTTGGAAGTCGTTAATATCCATAAAAATCCCTGGAAATAAAATTTAATGTATTTCCAAGAGTTCTCTAGACATTCTTTGAAACCCCTTAAATAGCATTATTTCGATCGCGAGATAAAGCCAAGAAATGGTTTCAAATGTACAACGGACTCCAATACTTTTTGACGTATACGCAAATGTCTCTTGTTTCCAAAAGTATGTTTCAAAAATCTTCGAGAAAACTGACTTTCTACTTTCGAATATAAATTTTTGCCAGTATTTCTTTCCAAATCTGTATATTATGAATCATTTATCTTATTGAATTAGAAATCTTTGCAACTGATATTTTTGATGGGCACACAACAAAAAAAGTTGCCGAAAGTTGTTTCCATTTCGAATAATTATTTAGAATTGATTTCCGTCATATTCAAACAAATCCGGAAAGTATTAGCAGCAACTCTATTCATTGTAGAAAAGTGACTTTAACATTTTTTCAAGTGAACAATCTTATGAAAATGTTACGTTGCAAATGACTAGATTTTCCAAGATCTTTAAGCTGCTTACAAGAGTCCGTTGTGAATTTTTTTTGCTGGATTTTTCAATTTTGAATCAGTGACTTTGAAATTTGCCATTTTGACTTCAAATTCCAATTCAGCAACTGAATACGAACGAACGGATACGTGTAGTGTAGGGTAGCATTCAATTTCTTCAAGATAACAGTTTCTACGATCTTTGCTTGTTTCCTTCGGTACATTCATTTTTTTCCTACATTCAGATGTTCTTGCTTCATTAGCTACAATTGAAAGCGCATACGTGTGGTGCGGTAGCATTAATTTTTTTACGTTCACATCTCCTGCGACCTTCACTTGTTTCATTCGCTACATTCATTCGTTCCCACATTCAGCTGTTTTCCCTTTATTAGCTACAAAAGAAAACGCATACGTGTGGTACGGTGGCATTCATTTTTGTGAGTCAACATCTCCTGCGATCTTCACTTTTTTCCTCCACTGCTGAGGAATTAGTCTTCCTGATATTTACTTATTGTGTTCCTTTCCATTGTTGGCCGTGACCTGCCATAGTAAGAAATGTCTGCGACAAATAAAAATCCAACATGTGTTGGCTGTGATAAGTTTTTATTCAAAGTATATGGAAAAAAGAAAAAAATTCGAACTGAAGATGAAGCAACGAATTACTCTAACAAACTTCAACGAATGATTGTTCTTAACGATATCTTGTGTTCAAAATGCCGATCTGTCCAATTTAAAAAGAATAAGCTTGATGTTGATTTTTTGGTTTCTGGAAAAGGGGCCGGTGAATCGCAATCATCTTCGGATGATCCACAAATCATTATTCGGCTCCCACCTAAAGTGGATGAATCAGATATAGAGAGTTGAAGTTCCTATCCAAAGAACTATTTCAACTCATAAATACTTTTGTCAAGTGCAAGTCCTTCGGAAGTATCGAAAATAATTGAAAGTCTCGCAATCAAATGTGATTCCACCCTCTATAATAAGCTTGGGGATTATAGTCTTTTCGAGGAGCAGCTTCTTATCTTCACAGGAATAAACTGAGAAAATATCATATATTTGAAAGACATGATGACTTCAATGCGAAACAGAAAAATGCGTCCCGCGACACAGGCACTCGTATAAATTCTTCCAACAGAAATTACCTTATTCATAATCATACGTCTGAAATTGCCAAGAGTTTATTTGCTAGTCACGAAAAGCTCATTTAATCTGCGATGGGGCGTATGCTTGTCATAAAAAAGAATGAATAATGAGTTCCGGAGGGAAATCATTTTCTGGGCAAAAGAAGGTCCCACTTTGCAAGCCTTTCTTGATATGCACAGCTTCCGGCTACGTGGTTGATATGCTAGGACCATATCCTGCAAATATATACAATGCGGATATCCCAAAAAGTATCTTACAAGGTCCAGAAAGCTTGTGCAACTTGTTGAAAGAGAACGACTATGCAGTTCTAGATCCTGGATTCCAAAATGTCAAGGCCGAATTAGAACTTAAGAATACCAAAGTGTTGATGTCTGCATTGAAAAGAAAACGAAAGCAGTTGACCACAAATCAATCGAACAAGCGTCGCTACGTAACGGAAATTCGGTGGGCAGTAGAAGTTGTCCATGCAATACTAAAACAAAAATACCGTCTGCTTGACCATAATTTAGATAATAAAATGCCCCCGAAAGTTGGAACCTATTTTCGAATTGCATGGTATCTGAATAATCTATTCGGGAAAAGGTTAAAATCCGACGCAGATATTTCAGATGCAATTTTTGGAAAGAATGGGAGCCCGGAGATATATGGAAAATACTTTAGCTGATGAAGCCGAGGAAAACGATTGTTTACGTAGAAAAGTAATGTTCCAAAGTATGTCATCAGAAGATCTCCTAGATTTCCCTGAAATGACCGATAAAGATTTAAGAATTCTGTTCACTGGATCTTATCAACTGTCGCAGACAGTATCTTACTTAGCTGGAACGATTTATAAGGATGGAAAAGTGAATCTGCAATTCCTTGAAGATCAAACAAAAGTTTTAAAGCTGCAAGTTCGATCGTGTCATATTTCTCGAAAAATATATACTTGGCTTTTATATAGTTATTCAGTTGTTATATTTTAGTGACGTCACATCTATTTGCATATGATCAAATAGACGTATACTATAATTTTTTTTTAGTATTAGAAACCTAAAAAAATGTCTTTTCGCCATGACGTTATCCACTGCTTCAAGTTTCTAAAAATGAGTTTGTCTCATTTCATGCAACATCCACATCATCAACCAAAAAAATAAATCTGTAACAAATTGAATACAAGAAATGTAATAGCTGCTATTCCAAAGAGAAAATATTTTTATTTAAAATTTAAAAACAGTTTCCTATGGGTATCCCCACGTGAATTTTTTCTCCTGGATAGAATAACTCATGATATACCAAAATACGATTGTGTAACTTAAGAAAAATTTAATCCTCTGTTTTCTGTTGCAGAATTAAGATCACATTTCGAGTGGTTACCTAATGGCGCACCTATTTTCGGCGATCCTCGTGGCAAACCTTTTGCTTCTTCTCCTGCCAGATCTCCTCCTCCTGCCGAGCATCCTCTTCGTCAAAGATCCATGTCTCCTCCTGCCAGGAATCCGTCTCCTCTGATACTTCGTACTCTGCTACCTGAAGAACTTAGATTTGTTCGACTTAGTCCCCAAAATAATCCGAACCGGATATTCGAACTTCGAAGATATACTTTTCCTCCGGATAAACCAATTCTATTGAGAAACAAAAAACTATCCTTCAGTCCCGTGCCAGCTGTCGAACAAACTGTATTATCCACCCCCAATGGTGACGTTTTTGCGATATTCGAAAAATCTCGAAGACAAACGATTTTTCGTGGAATATATTTAAATGTTACTTCGCACGGAAAACGGGCGAAAATTAACATTGACAGCGGCGCTTTCGAAAAATTGACCAAAGCCGAAATCGCGGATTCTCCAATAGGCAACCAAAACCCAATCGAAAAGAATTTTGCGGTATTTCGTGCGTGAACCACAATTCTTCACATTATAAATTTGATTCAAACAGGATTTTTAGGGTGGCTGATGGAACAGGAAATGACAGTGAAAAACAATGAAAAATCAAAAGTGTTCAAAATTTATAATTTGTCATAAAAAACGTTGAGGTTTGATCAACTGTAAATATGAATTGATTCATAATTTTTGAAATTGAACTATTATTCGAATATTGAAAGTTGAACAATAATTTATTTAACACGACAATTCAGAATCTGTTCAACAATAAAACGCTTTTATTAAATTTTAAATACTATTCAAATATTATTTTCGTCTGAAGTACTCCATTTTTAACCTGTTCAATTCGAAATATTATCATTTTTGAAAAAATTTTCTTACACTTAGCAACATTAGGCTGTTCATTTGAAATATGCAATGTCAAATCAAATATTAAAAACTAAACATTTTAAAACTGAAACATTGTTAATTTGTGAATGCAAGTTCTGAATTTCGACATATAAATAACAACTAAAGAATTATTAATTTGAAACAACTTAAAATAACAATAAATATGCAGCCTAGATTTATATTCCTCAACAAGGAATCTTTGAAATGTTCAATTTCTAAAAGTGAAGGGGGTATTTCCATTTGATCAAGCTTTTTTCAGGCGTTTTTCAAAAATTCAGAAAAAATACAATTGTTAATATTTTTGAATGGAAGTTTTTGTATATTTTCAAGCAGATCTTCAACTAGAAAAATACATGGTTACCTGCTTGCCTGACAAACGAGGCGGCTCACCACAGCGTGCGGCTGAGTACTCTCCGCTCTGCGCAGTTGACCCTGCTGCAGCTTCGTTAAAAAGTCCGAACCAAACAAATCCCTTTGCGTACAAATTCGACTAATACTTCTTATTCATGTATCGCAAAATAAATTACAAATTTTATTCTTAATTATTATTTTATTACTAACGGAAAACGTACTCAAACTCTTTAATACTAGTAATAATTTTGTAGAAGAATATTAAGGATCCGGGCTTACCTTACTTCAGTCTTGTGAATTCCAGTGAAATCACTGATATTCTTTAAAATTCAATTAGACCAGACATGACTCTTCCTCTTGTCATACCTCATTCTTCTGCCAGGCCTCCTCCACCTGCCAGATCTTCACTTCCTGCTAGGTCTTCTCCAGCCAGGACTGCTCCTCCTGCCATGTCTTCACCTCCTGCCAGATCTGCTCCTCCTGCTATACATCATTCTTCCGCCAGGTCTTCTCCCCCTGCCAGGATTGCTCCTCCTGCCAAGTATTCTCCTTCTGCCAGATCTGCTCCTCCTGCCAGACATCATTTTTCTGCCACGTCTCCTCCTGCCAGGTCTTCTCCTTTTCAAAATTGCTTTCATTCGAAAGAATATTTTGAAATTCTGTGAAATTTCTTAAAATCATGTAGGCGCTGTCCATAAATAACGTCGCCTACTTATATGAGAAAGGAGGGAAAATTCTGAGAATTTTTCTATACGATCACAATTAAATGGAAGGGTAAACCTGCGAACCTCGATTGAAAATCGACTTTAGAGGGCGCTGCTTTTATTTCAAGATAACTTCCTTTTTCGGGAGAATTAAAAAAAAAGTTAAAAAATATGGAAGGATTAAGACCATATTTTAAATTCTTCTAATATATGTTGTAGAGCTTACATTAGATGTTCAATGCATCAAATTGACCATTTGTTTCTTGTAATTGACTCTTATCAGATGCAAATATCTCCGAAGGACAAATTAATGCCTTTGGCACAAGAGATAACAACTACATCATAGATCATATAAACTGGTGAAGCAGTAGAATATTCATCAGTTACGTCGGTGATTATATTTTCCTTCGAAAATTAATTAGATTCTCTTATAATCAGAAAAGATGAGGATTTTTTGTACTCTAGTCGTATCCTTGGCAGTTGTCCTCGATTCTATTGGTGAGTATAATAATCAAATTCGAAATAGAATTGATATAATAAAAGAAAATTACTGGAAATTATTTGGACGTGGACAGATGGCAGCCTTCTAACTGTGCACGTCATACTTTCATATAAAATAGAGTTTACGCAGTACACGTAGTAATTAATAATTATTGTTGACAGATTTGGTTGAAAAGTCAAACTTTCCTGAAATTGGGCCATAAATTTTCATTGCTATAATTATCATTATTGCATCATTAAACCATATCTTTTTTAGGATAAGCATATTCAGGTGGGGGGGGGGGGGGAATTGTTAGATTATTCTGGAATTCTCGTGATGATTATTTAAATAACACGTTCATTTTGCAACAATGGTCTGACACAGATCGCTGATGAATCTCTCTAGCAAGCACCCCAGGCGAAGAGCTTCACAAAGTCATTATGTGAAGCTCTCCACTTGCGCTCATTAGTATCCAAGGTTTTTCGTTTTACGCTATAGCTATCAAAAATAATTTTTTTTCTTTCTAAAAGTGCCTAATTAGATCAGGACAACAGGAAACCTTTTAATAGCGTTGAATTTTCACAAAGCAATCAAACTTTTAGACAAGAAATGATCAATTTTTAGAGAAAAAAATTTTTCAACCTAAAATGGATTAGTTACATTTCACTTAAAAATATTAATATTCGACAAAAAAAAAACAAGAATTTTCAACAGAATAGTTCAATCGTAAACCAAAAAGATGAATTTTCAAATTAAAATGAAGAAAATGAATTTTTAACAATGGTTCGATAAAAAATGTAATGGTTAAATTTTCTAGTTGAAAATTAATTCTAAATAACAAAACAATTTGCAACTAAAATAGTGAATCTTAAAGAAGATGACTTTTTAGTTACAAAAGTTGATTTTAAAAAAGTCGAATTTTCAACAGAATACACAAATTTTCAAACAATTAATTGAATTCTCAACTAAAAGGAATGAATTTTGAACCAAAAATGGAACAGGTAAAGTTGTAGTTTGAAGGTTCTTTGCCTTGGAATTTGTTGACAAGTTCCACACAAAAATCTATGTAGAAATGCACGTAGAAATTCAAATGCGGAATTCACATGATTCCCTAATAGCATAACCTCAAGATTTTTCTTGACAAGCAGAATTGGGTAATCACGTTGTAAATACTTGACAACTATGTTGACAACTACATTGACAATTAGAACCACATCCACAACTCATGATATACCAACATACGATTGCATACTTTAGGAAAAATTTCATCCTCTGTTTCTTGTTGCAGAATTAAGTTCACAATTCGAGTGTCTGCCTAATGGTGCTCCTATTCCTGGAGTTCCTCGGTGCGAACCTTCTGCTCCTTCTCCTACCAGATATTCTTCTGCCAGGTCTTCTCCTCCTGCCAGATCTTCTGCACCTGCCAGGACTGCTCCTTCTGCCATGTCTGCTCCTCCTGCCAGATCTGCTTCTCCTGCTATACATCATTATTCCGCCAGGTCGTCTCCTCCTGCCAGGATTGCTCCTCCTGCCATGTCTTCTCCTCCTGTCAGATCTGCTCCTCTTTCTATACATCATTCTTCCGCCAGGTCCTTTCCTCCTACTCCTCCTCTTCGTCTTAGATCCAGGTCTCCTTCTGCCAGGAATCCATGTTCTCTGATACTTCATTCTCTGTCACCTGAAGAACTTAGATTTGTTCGTCTTAGTCCCCACAAGAATCCGAACCGGATATTTGAACTACGAAGATATACTTTTCCTCCCGAGAAACCAATTCTATTGAGGAACAAAAGACTATCATTCACTCCGGTTCCAGCCGTGGAACAAATTGTTTTATCAACTCTTCATGGTGACGTCTTTGCGATATTTGAAAAATCGGCGAAACAAACGATTTTTCGTGGAATATATGTACATGCTACTTTGCAGGGAAGACGTGCAAAAATTAACATATATAGCGGCGCTATTAATGAATTGACCCTAACAGAAATCGCGGATTCTCCAATAGGTAACCAAAACCCAATCGCAAAGAGTTTCAGAGTCTTCTGTGCGTGAATCACAATTTTTAACATTATCCATGTGATTTAAAAAGCTTTTCGGGGTGTCTGATGTAACAGGAACTGTGGGTGAATTTTATGAAACACTTGAAATATCACAAATTTTATACATATCATGAGATATCAAACGATTTAAATGAATGTGTTGTTATTTCTCCGATACACCTTATTGCTGTATTGCAAAATGAATTACAAATTTTATCCTTAATTATTATCTTATTCTTCTCGGTAAACATAATAAACGAATGTTCTCAACCAGGAAAAACCAAAAATTGTAGTTTTTTTTTAGAGGCGATGCTGAGATATTCATATTGAGAATTTTACTGCTGATAAGAAACTTCTTGCGTGCGTAGCGCACGAATCATAATTGTTATCATTTCAAATTTTTGTTCATTCGTAACGGCATATACACTATTTTTATTCCAGATTCGTAACTTCTCAAAGGTTTTCAAATTTTACAATCTGCCAAAAAAAATTTCCGTCGACTGTAAAGTGTAATTTATTTCGTCATAACTTTAAAAAAGCGTGAAAAAAACCAAAAGTGAAAATTATAGACCTTAATGCCAAAAAAGATAGATTTTTACCAAAACTGTTGGATTTTCAACAATGTAGATGAACTTTGAACCAAATAGTCAAATTTTCTACATCAGAGACGAATTTTCAACAAAATGCATACATTTTCAACGCAGTACTTATATTTTTAATTGAATTGACATTTTTTAAAATAAAATAGTGAAATTTCAACCAAAGAGGTCATTTTCCACCTGAAATGATGAATCTTCATCAGGAAGAATCAAATCTTCAGTTTCAAAAATAATTTTTTGAATGAAGTATCAACGATTGTTCAACGAAGTACTAATTTTCAACCAAAGAGATGAATTTTTAACTAGAATGAATCTTCACCAAAAAAAATGACACTCAAATAAATTTTTTTCTACGTGAATTTTTTCTCCTGAATAGCAATAATTCCAGTTTTTTTATGCCAATCAGAATTGAATAATCACGTAGTTAACACTTGTCAACTATGTTGACCACTGCATTGACAATCACAACCAGTTTAAAACTCATGATATTCCAACATGAGGTCTTCTCCTCCTGCCAGAACTTCTCCATCTGCCAGGACTGCTCCTCCTGCCATACCTTCTCCACCTGTCAGGAGCGCTCTTCCTGCCATGTCTTCTACTCCTGCCAGATCTGCTCCTCCTGCTATACATCATTCTTCCGCCAGGTCTTCTCCTCCTGCCCGGACTGTTCCTCCTGCCGGATCTGCTCTTCCTGCTATACATCATTCTTCCCCCAGGTCTTCTCCTCCTGCCAGGACTGTTCCTCCTGCCAGGACTTTTCCTCCTGCCAGGCCTGTTCCTCCTGCCAGGACTGCTCCCCCAGCCAGAACTGCTCCTCCTGCCATATCTTCTCCACCTGTCAGGAGCGCTCTTCCTGCTATGTCTTCTTCTTCTGCCAGCTCTGCTCCTCCTGCTATACATCATTCTTCCACCAGGTCTTCTCCTCCTGCCAGGGCTGTTCCTCCTGCCAGGACTGTTCCTCCTGCCAGGACTGCTCTCCCTGCCAGGACTGCTCCTCCTGCCATATTTTCTCCACCTGTCAGGAGCGCTCTTCCTGCCATGTCTTTTTCTCCTGCCAGATCTGCTCCTCATGCTACAATTGTTTTTCAACTAATCAGAAGAAATTTCCTACCAAAAATGGCATACTAAAGTTTTCAGTTGAAAACGTTAATTTTGGACAAAAGTAGTTACGCCTGTAAGCCAAAAGATGAATTTTAATCATGATTGTTTTTCTACCTAAAAACAAATAGTGCAAGGAGAAAAAACCAATCGCAGATGTAAATATTTTGTTGAAAATTGGTTTCTTTAGTTGAAAATTAATTTTTTCAACAGTATATTTCAAATATCACAAAATGTAAAAAAAGGAAAAAAATAATTATTATTTTCTTATTCTTATTGTATTATTTTGTTCAAAATTTATTTAATCATAAAAATTAGCCAATTTCGCAGCGAAAGTGTTACTATTGCTGAGGTAATTTTGAATTTGTAGAGAAGGCTTGCAAAATTTGTTTTCATTCGCGACCCAAGAAATCTGATTAAACTCCTTTCTATCCTTGTAAATCCTTAAAAAACTATAAAATATTTTCGAATTCATTGAACTCTATGGAATTCTGGTTAAATCATTGATATTCTGTAAAATCCAATAAAATCTTATTAAATCCTTCAACATCCCTTTAAATCTATGAAATACCTTAAAATTCCTTAAAATCTTTGAAATTCTTAAATATCCCTTTGAGTACTTTGCGGCAGAATTAGGTTCACAATTCGACTCTTCAGCTCCTGCTAAGTTTTCTCCTCCTGCCAGGTCTGCTCCTCCTGCCATGTGTTTTCCTCCTGCCAGATCTGCTCCTCCTGCTATACATCATTCTTCCGTTAGGTCTTCTCCTCCTGCCAGGTCTTCTCCTCCTGCCAGGTCTTCTCCTCCTGCCAGGACTGTTCCTCCTGCCAGGACTGCTCCTCCTGCCAGATCTGCTCCTTCTGCTATACATCATTCATCCCCCAGTTATTCTCCTCCTGCCAGGACTGTTCCTCCTGCCAGGACTGCTCCTCCTGCCAGGACTGCTCCTCCTGCCATGTGTCCCGTCCCGTGACGTATATATATGTTAATATATTTATTGATATATTTAT